>JAIUZE010070206.1:0-148414 GCA_022085475.1 Heliosperma pusillum
CCTCGAGCTAGCATACCAGCTTCCCTACCTCGAGTTATATTTTAGTATCGGATTCACATGATAGCTTTCACATGCTAGGTTATATGTTAGTTATCTGTTTCATAACATGAAAAGCATATCATATATGTTAAAGTTTGTATTTTCCATATACATTGCTTTTATGTTATTCATGTTTTATTAAACTTGACATTTCGTGGCTGGAGGACTCGGAGTTACTCCCCACTGACTGTGGCTTCCGTGTTTATATTTAATGCGGTCGAACAGGTGGTGAATGCATATTTGGGGTACATTGACGAGCTAGCGAGCGAAGTATTTAACTTGGACCTATATTCGGTTCTTAGGATTGTATATTATTATACACTCTTTTATTTCTGTATTTATACGGGGAGATATGTCTCCCGTTTCAGATACTTTTTATTGTATAATATTATTTCCGTTTTGTAATGACCCTTTTTATTTATGACACCTTCTTTATGTATTTAAATTATTTTTTTTCTTTCCGCAAATTTGAGGGTGTCACAAAGTATTTGAACGGTTCCAACTTCCCACAAAAGTTGGTGGCGACTCCACAAATGCGTGTTTTCACGCTTGTCTCTCTTTTCTGTATGCGTGGTATCCCATGTATCACAGCTTGGAAAGGATCGTGAAACCCATGCATCACAATTAGTAGTAAGTAGTATTTTAATTTAGTAATTATTACCATAATTAGTTTTCTAGCAAGAGTTTGTTAGTTAGCTTAGCTATTCACCGCTTTCCTTTGGGTTCGACCCCTGACTTGCCCTTTACAACCCTTTTATTAGGATAGTTTTGTGTTTGTTTAGGATTTATAAGTTTTTATTTGACCATGTTATTAGCTAGTCTAACGACCCTAGGAAAATACTTCGTTAGTGATCCGAGTCATGTTCTACAAACCGAGGTTCCCGAGCTAGAACCAAATCTATCATTTGAAGAGAAGCTGATTCGTATCTTACATCAGAAAGACAACAAGTTGAGGAGCAAAGTGGTGCCCCTAGTGAAGGTTTTGTGGAATTGTGGTGTTGTTGAAGAGGAGACTTCAGAGCCGGAAACTACCATGCGTGCCAAGTACCCGAGTCTTTTTGCTTAAGGTATTCCCTTTCGTTCAAGTTTCGAGGACGAAACTTTTTAAAAGGTGGGATGATTGTAACACCCGCGATTTTAGTAATTAGAATTTAATAATATTATATTCATATTAGCTAGTGTTAGTTTGGTCTTAGATTAGAAATTTGTTTAGTTGGGTAAAATCCATGTCAAACCCGTCTATTCCGAGCCCATATCCGGGTTCTACTCAGAAAATCAAGTGGGTTAGGCCTCATATTGATTAATGGGCTTATGATTCTTTCCACCCAACAAAATTGAACTCAATACCTCATACTACCTTTCATTTTTCAGCATACAACTTCATATCCCTCGTCACTCTCCAAAAACCCTAAAACCCACCGTTGTTGAGTCTCAAATCCTCAAACACTAAACCTCTCATAAATTTGTCATTTCTCACTCTTTTTCTTTGATTTTCATTCCTATCTTCCTCTTTTCTTGTCCTCTTTGTTTTAAGGTAAGAAAGGTTCCCTCTTGTACAACTTCATTTTTCTCCATCTTTAGCAAAGATGAAACTTTGTTCATCTTTTATGTTCATATTGTAGGAGGAGACCTTCAAGATCCGGAGAAGGACTATTTCTTGGTGGAGGAAGACATAGAGGAAGAGTGAAGAGCTATCAAGGTAACGGTGAAGGGTTACTCTATATCACCTCTTATGTGTTTACATGTTTAAAAGTAGTATTTCACATGAAAGTTGAGTTCTTTGTTGTGTTCTAGCATGATTAAATGATTACTGCTCATTTATATGTTGTTTTCATCTCATATGCTTAACTTGTATGAATTTATGTTAGTGTTGTGGAATTCATTTCATTAATTATGTTACACTTGTATTAATGTCATAAGTGTTGTCTCATAATGCTTTAAATGACGGAATGTAATGATTTGATACTCATATGAGGCATTTAATGTGGTTTGGTAATGACTAATGTTGGTAAAGATGATTGGGTAAAATTGGATATGAGTTTATTGTTGTTGATTGCTGTTTTCGCGTGTAGCGTGCCCTAGCCGGGTGGCCGGCCGCCGCCCTCTGGCCTGCTGGGAACATCCCTTATTGAAATCTTGAATTTATAACATGCGCTTGCCCCAGCTGGGTACCCGGCCGCCGCCCCCTGACCGGCAGGGAGCCCCTCCCCTTTCCCTTTGTTTCTTAGTTTGTCCTGCGTGTCCCAATCGGGTACCTGGCCGCCGCCCCCTAACCGGCTGGGACCCCCCTGCACTGACCCCTTTTCATAAAATGATAATATCTCCTTCGTTACTTGCTTGTTTTGGGCTTGTGACTTACCGTTGGAATCGTGAGAGAATAAGCGATCACCTCAACTTGAAATTTCTGCATTGGGATGTATAGAAATATACTTATGATCGTTTAAAGTTGACTAGGGCTGAGCAAAAAATTCGATTATCCAAACCGATCCGATATCGGATCTGTATCCGATCCAAAACGTTTGATATCCGATCCGAAGAGTGGTTCGGATCTGATATCCGTATTCGAAATTTTCGGATATCGGATCAGAAACGAATATCTGTGTCAAAAAAATCGGATATCCGATCCGATCCGATCCGAAATGGCACATTCATTTTTTTTCTTGTTTGTATGAGGCCAATGGGCCTAAGCTTGCTGTGATGAATTGATTTAAGGGTTAGATGGAAGAGTACTTTGTAAACACCTCATTATTTCTTGCGTACTAACTATACATTTATACTAGCAACTTTTTACAAACCTATTTTATTTTTGTATTCTCTCCTTTCTCTCTCATATCCTATTTCTTCAGTTTCCCCAAACTTTTCTAGTACTCTTAAACATGCTGGCTTCCTTTCTAGTTTCTAACTTAGCTTTTCTTGTTCTGTCAACTATCATCTCAGTTATCTATTACTAGGAAGTTTGTTCACTTTTTTACATTCAGTTGAGTCGCCGGATTCTTCTTTCAAGGTCGATGTCTTCGCCTCTCAGCCCAGAACTGGGATCCCATGTCCCTCTCCAACAAAGCCACTACTAGAATACGAATCCTAATAATTTAAAGTTGTCTAAGTTTCAAGAACTCGTACAAATTTACTGCTTTTTCAATTAATGTATTGGGTTTTTTCTTTAAGTTGAGCTTTTTTTATTTGTGTGTTTTCAGGGATAGATCCAAGCCTGTTTTAAGTTGAATGATACATTGATACACAAAACTAATGACTAATTTAATTAAATTATTTTATGAAATTTTATCATTGTTCAATTTTCAAGATAATATATAATTAAAGTAACTATTTGGAAAACGAATTATTGAAAAAAGAAAAAAAACCCATGTATTTACGAAATAAATAAATCTAGAGTTTCAGAAATCGGATCAGATATCGGATATATGGATATCCGATCCGATTTTTACGGATATTAAAATCGGATATCCGAACTAGTTCGGATCGGATATCGGATAGTAAAATTTTCAGTTTTCGGATCGGATATCTGATTCATGCTCTGCCCTAAAGTTCACCCTTGTTTTAGTTGGTTTCCAAACTTGTTGTTTTTAGATGAGATATATGTTTCTTATTCATTATACTTCTTAAACTTGGTCTAATGCTTATGTATCACGTATTGACTCATGTTTGTCATTGTTACATTTATATTATGCTTTTCTCATAAGTTTAGTGACAGTTTTAGCATGCTTCCCCTTGTGAGTCGATTATGCCTTGAATAATGGGTCGAATCTTGTCAATTAGATGTTTTGAACTCTCATTTCCTGGTTTCACCTCTATACTCATTAGACTTGATGTTGAAGCGATAGGGGTACAACCTTAATGCTTGTGCATTTGTTAGTGGGGATATGACGACGTTGTTAAGAGGTGAACGCATAGCGTTGATCGACCCGGCTGTCAAATGTTGTATCCTTGCAAGGTGGTGTCAATTGCATGTAGCGTACTCGCTTGACCTTACTTGATTGTTCATCTCCGTTAGCCGTACTGCCGGAGTATGATATTATGATTTTGAGATAACCTTTCTCGTTGGCCATACTGCCGAGTTTAGGTACACTCGTTCTCTTTCCGCCTCTGCCGTTGGCCGTACTCCCGGATTTGGGGTACTCGACATTTATGATTGACCGAGTCTTGGGTGTGTGCACGTCTAGCCACATGTCGAATCGTGTACACGTCTTGTCCTGAGAGTCTGGCCAGGTATAGACTAGGACTGTAATATTATTGTAGTCCTACAGGGAGGAATTGAGTCTTGAGTCGTTTGGTCTTGCATAGTGCAGATGATAGTGCGTGACATTCACCGTGAGAGTGTGTTTTCTAATGTTCAATCACTCATTTGATTGTATACTTGGTTAATTGGATGCCTTGAATGAATTGTATGATGAGTCCCTAACCTTCTCAAGCACATGTCGCTAATGATGAGATGTAAGCCCTTAGTGTATATATGGTTGCCAAGGGGAGTCTTCCCCGAGTCGGTATTGCATGCTTATATAATTTATAATGTTTCACATGCTTATATATTGTTATTCTGAATTACTTACTTATGCTTAACATGACATTATTCATTGTATGATGTTATATGCCTATCCACTTGCCTATATGCTTTTTGTTTTGATGTGATATGGCTAGAAGAACCCGGAGTTAGTCCCCACTGAATGTGGCATTCATGTTAGTGGATGAAAAGGTTGCTTGCAGATGCTATTTTGGGGGTTCATGAGTGAACTAGCGGGCGTTGGCCTTAGACGATTCACCTTTGACGTTTGATTCTAGTTTACTAGACATTTGTTAGACTTGACTACGTTTGAGAGACTATGTCTCCGTTGTAGTATTTTATACTTTTTTGTTGTTCATTTGACGTTCCTAATACTTTGGCATGTAAAAGCTTTTAAAACTCCTTATTTACCGCAATAGCTATGCATTCTTGTTTGCTTTATTTCTGCTTTCGCGATGGTTGTCACAGTTGTGTTTTATTTGCTTTGAAATATTGAGATTTGGTAGTATGAACTTTAAACTATCATTTTGGTTATGTAAGCATGTTTTACGGTCACAAATGTAGGTTAAATAGTCCCTTAATGGTTATATTGGATAGTTTGTTACCCATATGGTATGTGGCATGTTGTTTGATGATGAATTTGAGTTCGTATGCTTAAGTTAGGAATGGATTTTTTGTGTCTTCAAAGTGATTTTGTCCAAGCCGGCCAACCGGCCGCCCGTGGGTCGACCGGCTGAGATCCCCTTGCTTCACTTTGGTGACTTTTTTTACCATAGAGTGTCCCAGCCGGCCGACCGACCACCGGTGGTCCGACCAACCGGGAGGCTCCTGTATATTTGTTGAAGTTGGAAGTGGGAAGGATGTTCCATCCGGCCGACTGATCGACGGTTGGTCGGCCGGCTGGGAGTCCCCTGTAGGTTGGTACAATTTTTGAGAGTAGGCTTCCCAGCCGGCCGACCGGCTGGGAGGCCTTTATGTGATTATGTGAATTTTCGTAAGTAGCCCCTTCTCCCTTCCTTCACTTTTCACGGCTAAACTTGTCGACCAGTAGGTGGACCGGCAGCCTACCACCCACCCGGCTGTGTGACCTTGCTCCCCGTTTTGCCTTCTTTTCTCAAATTGTTTCACCAAAAAAAAAGTCTCATGTGAAGAGTTGGAGTCAACCAACCGAGAAGTAGAAAAGAAGGTAAACACGGGATGGAGCAATTCGGTAAGCAGAGTCCATGACTCGCATGAGTCAGCGTGCCACCCGACACTAGATCAGCTTCCATGACGTCGATTTTGCACATGATTTCCTAATTTCAGACGTTATCTTATTATTTTTACTATTTTTTATAAAAAGGGAAACTTTTATTAAGAGAATATCAAAAATTTACAAGAAATTAGTGGAAAATCGAGACACAATTTTGGCGCCCACTACCTTAGCGATAACAAACCTAAGTTTAGTAAAAATGTAAGCGGTAACACGACCCCTACATCCTGAAACACAGAGAATTTATGAATCCGCTTGAGTAAGGCAACAACATCTGAATCTAGCTCTTCTAGAGAATAATTAAGAGAATATCATAGTTTGTTGATAAATTTTACTTCTCATCATAATTTCTAGTTATTACAAGAAACGTATATTAAAAATGGTAAATGTATGAGTTAGACAAGTCCAACGCATTTATACTTCATATAAAATAAAATTTAAATAATAATTATAGATCGCCTGGGTAGGGCCGGTCACCAAACCTATTACTTTACATACAGCCGAAACAAAAGGAGATTGGTGGAATGACATAAACATATAAAACTCATATATAATTTAGATGTATAAAGATATTAATTATTTAGCATGTATATTTATTTATATATAAATAATATAGATAGAATGGGTTTTTAAAACTATAACGATGCAAAATAAACCAGGTTATGACTGGCTCTCTCTCTCTAGGAATTCTCTCTAAGAAATTCCTCCGATCATGGTGCGTCCTAAAAAAAGCAACAATCACAACAACAACAAATACAACCTATTCTACTTCGGCGTGGGAGATCGTGCGATCAGAGTTCGGTGCTTGACAAGGTGGCTGAAGTCGAGGAGGATGGGATTGGTCCCGATTCGGCTGGTACAGTAAATGAGGTAATTACTTATTTGTTTCGACTATCGGCTTCAAAATTTGCTGTGAATTCACCAGTACAAACTGGAATGCTGATTAATAAGGGTATTCCCTCTAATTTGGCGTACACAACTGGGTATGTAAGGCACAATTCAATCCAATTGCAAGAAGGGGTTCCCCCTAAGGAATCTTGAGTAAGGGGGATAAGGGTAGAAAACCTAAATCATGGGCTGATAGACTCACCTAATCTAAGGTGGGAATAGCTCTCTATGAATGTAAAAATGTCAATGAAGCTGTCGTTCAGGAAATGGAAGATGTTGTGTCTAACTTCGCATACTGGGAAAATACTCTTGTTGGGCAATTTATAAGAGGTAGGCCCTCCGCTACTGAGGTGCTTGAATTTGCGAAGAAATTCATGGGGCATGTTGCTTGTCCTGAGATTGTTTATTACAAGAAAGGATGATAGTTCTTTCGATTTGCTAAATCTGAAGAGATGGGTACTATATTACATGGAGGACCTTGGAGTTTGGGGGGGTGCTCTAGTTCTCACAGCTTGGCATCCTACCATTACTACTGAATTGGATAGTATATCAGTTGTTTATGTCTCGATAACTGATGCGAGTCGTTATACACCAAAAATAAAAGCCTAAGTCTACTAACTAAAGAAGATAGCGGAAGTAGGGTCGATCTCCACAGGGAGGAAACTAACTAACTGTAATCTAAATCTGCCAGTCACAATCTAGGGGTTTTGAAATGGTTTTAAATTAAACTAAATAAGATTTAAAGGAAGAGAAATAAAGGTAGAAATTAATATGAAATATATCAGATAAAGGAAGAATATGCTAGGATTCGGTCCACTGCAATATCAACATCTACGGGTCAACTAAGTCAGTCAATCTATCAATGAGAAGGGCAATGGTTTTCTCCTCTCGGTCTCAAACCACCCTAGGGATTTTCCTAATTAACTCTCGTCCTCTTAGGAGTCACCTATCAATTCTAAGCAAGCCTTTCCCTTCCAATCTCTCGATCCAGGTCGGGGTTAACTACCTAGCTAGTCTCCTGCGTGCACTCATTCGACTAACCTCATTTATATTGCTTAGATTGATTCTCATATTCAAGACTAACTAAAATAGTCTATCCTATCATGCCTCTACTACAGTTTTCCTCATCCTAACATACAAGGGAATTAGCTACTCATATTATTAACGATGCTAATAAAGACGATTGAACATAAGACATTAGATATGATATAATCGTAATTAATAAGCATGAACAATAATAACGCAGCAATTAAGAAGGGTAAACAGTAATCAAGACTAAAACAAAGGTTAAGAATAAAAGAGAGAAAAGGGTTTACAATCTTAGCAATCCGGCGTAAAGAACAAATCCACGTCGATAAAAACCCGAATGTAAACTAAAGATTAATAAAGTTCAGAAACTAATGGTGAAAGATTAATGAATCCATGCCTCTAATGACGTAAATAAGAGTCTTATATAATGCATAACACGACTCTAAACCCTAATTAGTCTACGGACTTAAGGCCCGTGATAGGTTCCACTCGATCGAGGGAAAATACCCTTCGATCGAGGTCTTTATTTGAGAGTATCAGTCGATCGAGGCCTTTATCCACTCGATCGACCAACTCTTCAACAGCTGCCACTCGATCGAGCAAATAACAGCTCGATCGAGGTCTTCTTCACTTCAACTCTCCTCGATCGATCAAATGTATAGTCGATCGAGGTCTTCTGGCTTGTCATGTAACGTTGGTCATGGCCTCGGACTTGATTGTAAGCGGGTTCACGCTTTCCCATGCAAGAGCTTATGTTCCGTTCCTTCCATTCTCCTAAATGCATGCAAAGTGGAATGTTTTGGCTCGATTTCGCTACTACGCAGCTTGTACCTACAAAAATGGTAATGAAAGTACAAAGTAGCCAAATAGGGGCATATGGTGACGTAATACCACTTAAATGACATAGAAATGCGTGCATAAATGGACTAAAAAGTCTATATAAAATACACGCATCAAACTTTCCCAAACCAAACATTTGCTTGTCCTCAAGCAAACTAAATGCAGCTATATAGAACTAAATAAACCTAGGGGAATGGAGTAAGTCTCAGAGCTAGCTACAAGTCAATGCTAAACAGTTTAATGCACTCATTCAATCGCTACAAAGCTTAATACGAAAGTGAACGAATTTATACAATCTTGGAAATAAATTAGACTTTGGACCTTGCAAGACTCAACCAAATTCGGACTCTCACGGGTCACTCTTCTCTCTATAAGCAAATGGTAAGTAAATATGTATAAGAAAATAAAGTCACTCACCTAGACTACGACCGACACAACTTGCATTGCTAACTAATATGAAAGATGATTCAGGCACCGTACACACGCATAACCACCGTTCAAGGACAATCACGTGCCGAACATTTGCAAAGATATGGATATATGAGGCTAATTGGTAAGAAGGGGCAAAAACAATTAATGGAAATGTGAGAGTAAATAGCCAAGCTAGTTCCTAACAAGACCGTAATAGAACTCGTTCCATTCTTCCAACTATCAAAAATTGAGCTCGATGCCTTAACATATCTAGGCATAAACAACACAAATCCCATGAAACACCTCAACCAAATAATGATAGGCATAGGAGGTGTAAATAACAAATTTCAGCCAATTAGTTTTTCTCATTATATTTTTCCATTTTTCATTTTCTTTCTTTTTCTTGGCTGATCGAGGAAAACCCCTCGATCGAGTGAAATAAGTCACTCGATCGAGACAACATACATCAAAATCTGCTCGATCGAGCTAAACAAACTGCTCGATCGAGGCACAACTAATCACTTCTCTTCTTTTTCTCGCAAATACCCACTCCAACCAATGAAAACGAGCCAAAAACTGACACAACGGTAAAATATACCTCGACTACTAAACTAGCTCGGCAAAGGTAGGCTTAGTTTAGAATGTAGTTAAGGGCAACAGGCAGATATGGCTTTGTGTGGAATTAATAGGGTAAAATGAGGAAAAGGGAGATGCAAATATTCTCAAAACACGTAATACCGACCACAAACCCAATGCGTGCAGGCAATAAGAAATCAAAGTTCATATACAAGCAAATGACACGAGATGTGGGGAGTAACTACTCTCATTCCTAGATGAACTGGTCATAGATGTCACCAGTTATAGGCTCTAAAACTCAGAAAATATAGGTAGTTTGCCAAAATGTTGAGTCAAGTCTAATAATCAAATTTAAATTCCAAGACAAAATTCAATAGTTCACTACTTCGATTTTACTAAGTAAGTCAAGAATGGTGCAAGGAATAGCATAAAATAGACTTGTAGTGCAGTTTCATCATGAACAAGACTCCAATCCGACTCGACTATATGCAAAAATAAACGTGATATTTTCGATTTTTTTCAAATTTTTCTAATTAACATGAATTGTAAACGTGAATGCAGTACAAATGCAAATGCAGACGCAAAAGGATGCAAAACACCTCCCCAAACCAAAACAGACAATGTCCTCATTGGCCACAGCACAACAGCATATAAGGGGAAAGGGAAACACAACCTAATTCATGTTCCTAAGGGAAGAAATATATACAAAGAATGGAAAAAAAAATAAACAGAAAAACTTACAAAACAACAGCCTCCCCAAACCAGCATCAAACTGGGGAGCTAACATCACCTTCTCCCAGAAGTCTCCTCCGTCTCCACCCTATACGTCGGGTAGATGTAATTGGTAAGTAATTTGGATATTAACACGAATTGCAGGTAAGATTATGCAGAAAAATTGAAAGATGAAGAGCAAAGGGGAATTCTACTCGATCGAGTAGAAATTCTACTCGATCGAGGTGTTTATCTTCCCCAAACCACTCGATCGAGTAACAGTTTACTCGATCGAATGGTTTTCCAATTTGCACAGCCTTCGACTTTTAGCAATTGATTTCCGCTTCTTTTCCTACAAAAACGATACAAAACGATACCCAAAAATACCAAAAATTGTATAACAGGAAAAATAAATTGTTTATCTAAACTACGGATTATAACGTAACGTCTAATCTAAGTAAATAGTCTAATTGTCTAACGAAAACGCAATAAATTGTTTTTTACAAATTGCACGGGGTTGCAAACCCGGCTAATAACCAACCAGTGTAGTGACAAGGCCACCGTCAGGCCTTTGACTCGCGGAATTACCCTCAGCTGCGGTAATTTCCGACTTCTTTTTCCACACAGCGGTGGGCTCAGAGTGACTAGCAATGTGAGGCATCTTCGCTGGTACGGTAGTCTCAACAGTCGAATCTTCCTTGAAAATAAAACTGTCGAAGATGGAGTCAGGAGTACTCAAGTCTTCCTTCTGAACAGTCTTATCTAACCCTCTCTTTCTGAGTAAGAAGGTTCTTTCGGGCTCTGGATCAGCTTCCACTAACTCGAGCCTCTGTGACCTGCGCATACACAACTATAGAGAGAAAGATAGAACAGTCTTAAGGAATTAGAAATTCCTTAAGACGAGACAGAAATAAATAAACAGAAAATTAAATTGCCTCCCCGGCAACGGCGCCAAAATTTGATGCGAGTCGTTATACACCAAAAATAAAAGCCTAAGTCTACTAACTAAGAAGATAGCGGAAGTAGGGTCGATCTCCACAGGGAGGAAACTAACTAACTGTAATCTAAATCTGCCAGTCACAATCTAGGGGTTTTGAAATGGTTTTAAACTAAACTAAATAAGATTTAAAGGAAGAGAAATAAAGATAGAAATTAATATGAAATAAATCAGATAAAGGAAGAATATGCTAGGATTCGGTCCACTGCAATATCGGCATCTACGGGTCAACTAAGTCAGTCAATCTATCAATGAGAAGGGCAATGGTTTTCTCCTATCGGTCTCAAACCACCCTAGGGATTTTCCTAATTAACTCTCGTCCTCTTAGGAGTCACCTATCAATTCTAAGCAAGCCTTTCCCTTCCAATCTCTCGATCCAGGTCGGGGTTAACTATCTAGCCAGTCTCCTGCGTGCACTCATTCGACTAACCTCGATTAAATTGCTTAGACTGATTCTCATATTCAAAACTAACTAAAATAATCTATCCTAACATGCCTCTACTACAGTTTCCCTCATCCTAACATACAAGAAAATTAGCTACTCATATTATTAACGATGCTAATAAAGACGATTGAACATAAGACATTAGATATGATATAATCGTAATTAATAAGCATAAATAATAACGCAGCAATTAAGAAGGGTAAACAGTAATCAAGACTAAAACAAAGGTTAAGAATAAAAGAGAGAAAAGGGTTTACAATCTTAGCAATCCGGCGTAAAGAACAAATCCACGTCGATAAAAACCCGAATGTAAACTAAAGATTAATAAAGTTCAGAAACTAATGGTGAAAGATTAATGAATCCATGCCTCTAATGACGTAAATAAGAGTCTTATATAATGCATAACACGACTCTAAACCCTAATTAGTCTACGGACTTAAGGCCCGTGATAGGTTCCACTCGATCGAGGGAAAATACCCTTCGATCGAGGTCTTTATTTGAGAGTATCAGTCGATCGAGGCCTTTATCCACTCGATCGACCAACTCTTCAACAGCTGCCACTCGATCGAGCAAATAACAGCTCGATCGAGGTCTTCTTCACTTCAACTCTCCTCGATCGATCAAATGTATAGTCGATCGAGGTCTTCTGGCTTGTCATGTAACGTTGGTCATGGCCTCGGACTTGATTGTAAGCGGGTTCACGCTTTCCCATGCAAGAGCTTCTGTTCCGTTCCTTCCATTCTCCTAAATGTCATGCAAAGTGGACTGTTTTGGCTCGGTTTCGCTACTACGCAGCTTGTACCTAAGAAAATGGTAATGAAAGTACAAAGTAGCCAAATAGGGGCATATGGTGACGTAATACCACTTAAATGACATAGAAATGCGTGCATAAATGGACTAAAAAGTCTATATAAAATACACGCATCAATAACTCTAATGGGGTTGGATCTGTGGGAAATATCGGTATATTTCATCATGAAATTTAAGGATTATAACGAAATTATAATATATGAAATGCGAGTCATAAACGAAACTCATAATATAAAACATAGAGATTAGAATCAACCTCCGGTCCTAGCAATATGGCCTAAGAACAAATATCGAGATCGATATTCTCCTAATCGTTGTACCCAAGATGCTCTGATAAATGCCTTTTTCTTGTACTAGAATGAATACCAAAAATTAGTGATAATTTTTGTGAGAGTTTGATGATGAGAGATCTAGAGAAGAAGAGTTGAAATCAAACTCCTCTCTTCTCTCTTTTTAACCGTCCAAAAAAGTAGTGGAGTTGAGGGAGGAGTCTTCCCTCTTTTTCCTCTACTTGTTTTTAGGTTGTTAGCTTCTTTTTTTTTTTAATGTATAAAATGTATATGTATTATTATTGTCATTTATGTTGTCACATATTAATAAGTCTATACAACATCTTGTAGTCGATTTATTAATACCGGTCTGACGTCATTTATTATGACAATATCGAATAATATATAAGTTGTTAATTAAATATAACAGTTTATATTTAATTACGAATTAACATTTAATTCGTTTAGTCTTACATTATTTAATCGTATTAAATAATTAAATTACATACATCAATTAGATATAACAGATTATATTCAATTAACATTTAATTCGTCTCAGCTAATATTATTTAATCGTATTAAATAATCGTATCATCATTACATTGACTAACTTTTTAGTCATATACATCGACTAACCTTTTAGTCATATAAGGCATCAATATGATTATATTTTTCATATAATCATATCTCTCAAACACATCCTTTAGGTGTGACTTTTAGGGACCAGTTCATCACCGCCATTAAAATGACAATAACGTCAAACTTCTAGCAAGCCAACCGTTATCGATAAACGTTAATCAACTGATAATAATACTAAGTATACCCTGTGAACCTGTAAGAGATTTATACACGTTATCACACTAACTGTGGAGGACACTAGCTCCAACAATCTCCCACTTGTCCTTACAAGTGTATGTGCGATAACCGATTCTGATATCCAAAATTTCTCCCACTCAATGTAAAACAATTTGCAAAGTCCGTATTCACAAAGGTCGTATTTTACAAGTGATCTATATCAAGAGTGGTTTTCACGACTAGAGAGTAACCTAACTGATAAACGAATCATTATTCGAGCATGGCCATGCATTTCAGTTACAACTCCTCGAGTGGCCCTGAGAAATAACAAAACCTGATGAAGGTTGGATATTTTCTTCAACTCAAATCCTGCAGATACAAGCATAGTATGAAATGACCCAGTAAAAATCTGCTTAGCCTCCTGTTACGGTCGACCATGAGAAAGAAACCAAAGTCACCCAAAAAACTGCCTTAATCTGAAGAGACAGTCGATAGTCAAAAGAATCGACTCTAGGAACACTATGGACGTCCAATCCATGACCTAGCACCGAATGTTCTTACACATTTAGGACTCCATAACGTTGTCACGATGTCCTACGAGGTATCTTTATAACTCGTATCTGCGATCGATCAGTTAACCGTTAGACTTTTGGCTCGTTGAACCCACCATCAATCAACTTCACAATATAATTGCTAGAGTTATCAGCCCATTTGGCGATTACGGACCAAAACAAATATTATGTAATTCAAATCACTTTGTGGCGTTCAATGTTATCGTACAATCCACATGAAAAACAAAATATGAAACAATACGATGATGTTATGAATAGTATATGAAAAAGATACATTTATCTAATCCATATAAACAGCTACTACTACTCAGAAACACGTTTAATTCCCATGGAAATAACGTGCCCTTCATGCTTATCATATTTTAATGGTTTAGTGAGAGGGTCCGCGATGTTGTCATCCGAAGCAATCTTGTCTATCACTATCTCCTTTTGCTCCACGTAATCTCGGATCATGCGAGCCTTCCGAAGTACATGTCTAGACTTGTTGCTAGACTTAGGCTCCTTGGCTTGGAAGATGGCACCTCTATTATCACAATAGATGGTGATTGGGTCATTTGAACTAGGAACTACGGTTAGTCCTTGTAAGAACTGACGCATCCATATAGCTTCCTTTGCAGCTTCCGAAGCGGCATAGTACTCGGACTCAGTTGTAGAATCTGCTATAACACTTTGTTTGGAACTTTTCCAACTGACCGCAGCGCCAATAAGAGTAAAGACGAATCCAGACTGAGATTTCGAGTCATCTCGATCCGTTTGGAAGCTAGTATCCGCGTAACCGATTGCGCATAGCTTAGTATCTCCTCCATAAGTCAATACCCAATCCTTAGTCCTTCGTAAGTACTTAAGGATTTTTTTAACAGCCATCCATTGTTTTTCACCAGGATTGCCTTGGTACCGACTAGTCATACTCAATGCATATGCCACGTCTGGACGTGTGCATATCATGGCCTACATGATCGATCCTATGGCTGATTTATAAGGAACACGACTCATGCGCTCGACCTCTTCCGATGTCTTGGGTGCCTGAGTTTTACTCAAATGCATCCCAGAAATCATTGGAAGGTACCCCTTCTTGGAGTTGGTCATGCTGAACCTTTCAAGAATCTTATCTATATAAGACTCCTGACTGAGTGATAACATCCGTCGTGATCTATCTCTATAGATACGGATCCCCAATATGCGTTGTGCCTCACCCAGATCTTTCATCTGGAAATGGTTCTTTAACCATACTTTTACCGAAGATAAGAGAGGAATGTCATTCCCAATCAAGAGTATGTCATCGACATACAATATCAAGAAGACAATCTTACTCCCACTCGACTTGACATACAAGCATGGTTCCTCGACCGATCGAGTGAAACCATTCTCTTTTATCACCTGGTCGAAACGATGATTCCAACTCCGAGAAGCTTGCTTAAGTCCATAAATGGAACGCTTAAGCCTGCACACTTTCTTAGGATTTTTAGGATCAATGAAACCTTTGGGCTGTACCATGTACAATTCCTCCTCCAAATAACCGTTTAAGAAGGCGGTTTTCACATCCATCTGCCAAATTTCATAGTCATGAAAAGCGGCAATCGCTAAGATTATCCGAATGGAACGCAGCATAACTACGGGTGCAAAATTTCATCATAATGCAATCCTTGCACTTGAGTGAAACCTTTTGCCACTAGTCGTGCCTTATAGGTGTCTGGTTGTCCTTCTACAGAATGCTTTATCTTATAAAGCCATTTGCACTGAAGAGGTCGTACCTTATCAGGCAAATCAACAAGATCCCATACGTCATTCTCATACATGGAGTCCATCTCGGATTGCATGGCTTCAAGCCATAGCTTAGAGTCGGAACAGGTCATGGCACCTTTATAGGTAGCGGGTTCGTTACTCTCTAGGAGCAAAATGTCATCTCTATCATTCTCCTCGACCATACCAATGTATCTGTCTGGAGGAATGGAGACTCTACCCGACCTCCTAGGTTCCTGAGGAATATTAACCGTAGCAGAAGTTGAAGGAACATCTTCCTCCATCGGTTGCTCGGTTGTTGGTTCTTGAATCTCCGACAGATCGAAGGTTCTATTACTTGACTTGTTCTCGAGAAACTCTTTCTCTAAGAACTTCGCACTAGCCGCAACAAAAACTCGATGTTCGGTAGGCGAATAGAAGTAATGACCAAACATTCCTTTTGGATAACCAATAAAGTATGTCTTGACCGATCGCGGGCCGAGCTTATCCTCGTGTCTCCACTTGACATAAGCCTCGCAGCCCCAAACCCGAATAAAGGACAAGTTAGGGACCGTTCCCTTCCATATCTCATATGGAGTCTTGTCTACAGCTTTAGACGGACTTCGGTTAAGTATAAGAGCAGCTGACAAAAGAGCAAAACCCCATAGTGAATCAGGTACTACCGTGTGACTCATCATGGATCGAACCATATCAATTAATGTTCGATTTCTCCGTTCGGACACACCATTTAATTGAGGTGTTCCAGGTGGAGTTAACTGTAATATTATGCCACAGTCTTTAAGGTGTTGATCAAATTCATTTGAAAGATATTCGCCACCACAATCTGATCGAAGTGCTTTAATCTTTCTTTCCAGTTGGTTCTCAACCTTATTCTGGAATTCCTTGAACTTTTCAAAGGACTCACTTTTATGCTTCATTAAGTAGACATATCCGTATCTACTCAAATCATCCGTGAAAGTGATAAAATATCTATAGCCGTCTCTTGCGTTGATTGACATGGGTCCACATACATCAGTATGTATGAGTCCTAATAGGTCATTAGCACGCATTCCAACACCTTTGAAGGAAATTCGAGTCATTTTGCCGATAAGACATGATCCACACGTGCCAAATGATTCGTAATCAAATGGGGAGATAGTCCAATTCTCAATGAGCTTCTTTACACGTTTTTCATTTATGTGTCCCATACGACAGTGCCATAGATAAGTTTGATCTTTGTCACCAACCTTTACTTTCTTATTATTCAGATGTAATATGTATGTGGTTTGATCTAAGATATAAATGTCATTCATGGAAACTGCTTTGCCATAAACCAATTCATTCAAAGAGAAAATAAAGCTATTGTCTTTAATTGAAAATGAAAAACCGTCTTTATCAAGCACGGAAACAGAAATAATGCTCTTAGATAAACTGGGTACATAGTAACAGTTATATAAAAACAACTCAAATCCACGCGGGAGTTGGATTACATATGTTCCCATTGAGACTGCAGCAACTCTTGCTCCATTCCCTAATCGCATGTCCACATCACCCTTTGCGAGAGGTGTGATGTTTTTTAGGCCCTGCAAATGATTACACAGATGAGAACCAAAACCTGTATCAAGTACCCAAATTCCGAAACTTGCATGGTTAATCTCAATCATATGAATATAAGATGACATACCAACAGGAGTGACGCGGCCTGCTTGTATGTCCTCACGGTACACGGGACAGTTCCTCCTCCAATGCCCAGTCTTGTGGCAATGGTGGCACTCAATTTCCCTGTCCTTGCTCTTTGCCTTGCCTTGTGAGCTATTAGTCTCACCAGGCCCACTCTTACCCTTTCCTGATTTCTTAAACTTTGGCTTCCCAACAGTTAGGTCGCCGTGAGCCTTGCCCTTACCTTTGTGCTTGTTGGAAATCATGAGGACATCTTGCTTCATGCTCCCACTCAACTTCAGATCCTTCTCGGTCTGTACGAGAAGTGAGTGTAGCTCATGAGGACTTTTCCTCATGTCATTCATGTAGTAATTTGCCCTGAAAAGGGCAAAACCATCATGAAATGAATGAAGCATACGGTCAATGCCTATGCTCTCACTGATTTTGCAATCAAGTGCCTCCAGTTTCTCGACATTCTCAATCATATCAAGAATGTGTGGGCTAACCGGTTGGCCCTTCTGGAGTTTCGCCTCAAAGAAGTGACAGGTATGCTCATAAGTAACGATTCTCGGTACTTTTGAGAATTCGTTAGTGAGCGTGGTGAAAATCTTATTTGCACCTTGGGCAATGAAGCGTCTTTGCAAATTGGTTTCCATTGCAAAGATGAGTACGTTCTTTATCGCACCCGCTTCCATAACGAAGTCACTATAAGCAAGTGACTTGTTAGCTCTCGCATTGGGGCCTGGTTTGGCGGTATTGGCTCAGTCAAGTACTGAAGCTTGCCGTCAGCAATGGCTGCATTCCGTAATGCCGCCTCCCAGTCCGCAAAGTTGGACCCGTCATTCTTCAGTCGCGTGGACTGATTCATGTGGTCCATGAAAGTTTTAAGCCAGGACTCGCGTGCGAGTGTGGCACTTGGCATAGGGACATCATTATGGCCAGCCATTTGTTATAGCAGTATTATCAATATAAGACGAATTCTACACTGCGAAAAAGAAGAAAAATATATAATAAGCATACTCATCGATATGAATTAAGTCTAGTGCAAAACTTGTTTAATGCGAAGACTCAAGCATTTATACAATTGACCTCCCTCAAGAATTATATAAATGATCCCAAGACTCAATTATCTATAAATTGATAAGCCAACCTCTTGGCTAATTCTACCTTTAGAATTCTTGGTCGATAAAATTTTATCTATAGTCCATCATAATCACGAGAAACTCTTCGGATTATAATGTTGAGGTAAAATAAGTCAACACATACTACTTACCCAACGTAGAAGGGGTCATATGGAGAGTAAGGTCCTATATGCCTACCGACGAAGAAGGGATTCATAGTAGTTTGGCCTATAAAGACTAGTCTCAATTTTAGGTTTTAGAGGAAGATCCCATCAACTTTATTTTAATTCATTTTAAGTGAACGAATATCTAGCATGCGAGAATGAATAAACTAAGATGATGGCTTAAAATTCGTGTGACATCTTTATGTCCATGATAACTAACATCCAAACTATATGAGTCAATTTTCATGCATTTTTAGTAGGTGGTTTGGTTTAGGCGGAATATGATGCACTAACTATCATGTGAAGAAAAGCAACAAGAACGAAAAATACGCAAAATTACAAAGTCCTAGTGTGGCCTATCTACCAAAATGAACAAAATAAAACTTTGGAATCCATCCATAATTGGACCCGAAAAGCTTGCCTTGATGTTCCATCTTGGTCCATGTAGCGGGAGTGAGCAATCCGATCTCCATCTTTAGTCTTCTCAAATTACATTTAATAAATTACAAAATATAAACCTATTTACATTCTAATTTAAAAACATAATTTCAAAGAAAACAAAAGGAGATTCGAGATCTCAAAATTACATCAAGATCATGTTTCCATCATTACGAAAACATAATCAACTAAGGCCACACTAGGTAATACAAATTACAACCAATTGCAAAAATACGTAAATAAACCATTCAACAAATCATTCAACAAAATAAAATGCATCAAATATAAATTAGTCATTCAAGACATAATTCCTTAATTATGTAGAGTAATTTATCCAAACCACCTATTTTAAAATGATCAAAATTGTGTGACAATTCCTAAATTACTCACAATAATTCTAATCAAACATAATCCAATTTTTATTCATATTATCATATAATATGAATTAATCCAACATTATTTTAAACCAATTTAAAATAATTGGGTATCCAATAATTCTGAACTTTTTCACAACAATAATCATACATTATCAATATAATGCATAAAAACATATTCGGCCAAATTAAAAAATAAAAAAAACAAAAAACCGAATCAAATTTTTTTTTTTTATAATAAAACAGCCACGGTTTTATATTTTTTTTATTAAATAATACATACAAAT
The DNA here is from genome assembly GCA_022085475.1 of Heliosperma pusillum. Taxonomy (NCBI): domain Eukaryota; kingdom Viridiplantae; phylum Streptophyta; class Magnoliopsida; order Caryophyllales; family Caryophyllaceae; genus Heliosperma; species Heliosperma pusillum. The sequence continues at coordinate 19,913 of JAIUZE010070206.1, forward strand.
TAAACATTTTAGTTTGATGTTGCTAATATAACAAGATCGGTACAATTATCAACATTTAATCATTATTAAACATTGATACAAACTAGATGATTCAATTTAACATTTTAAAATGAATATATAAATCATGATTAAATCGATTATCTTAATATTTGACTAATCATAATTGATTTGAACATCATTAAAATTAATGAATCATGATGCAAAACAACAATTTAACATCATGTAAGCCCAAAATATATAGCAAAAACAAATGTTCATAAACATTCAAAACAATTTCCATTTACATTTTAATTTATTCCTTATTAAATTAAAACATCTACAAATTTAACATATTGGCATCTTAACATTTTAAAACAACAATATCAATAAATCAAAATGAAAATAAGAATAAAAAAAATTAATACGGCCGAAAAAAAATTCAGCCGAAACAAAAAAAAAATTCTGAAAATTTTTAATTTAATATGTCATCATTTATGAAAAATCATATAAAATAATTTCGTAGCTTTGGCTCTAATACCACTTGAGGGAAATATTGGCATATTTTATCATGAAATTTAAGGATTATAACGAAATTATAGTATATGAAATGCGAGTCATAAACAAAATTCATAATATAAAACATAGAGATTAGAATCAACCTCCGGTCCTAGCAATATGGCCTAAGAACAAATATCGAGATCGATATTCTCCTAATCGTTGCACCCAAGATGCTCTGATAAATGCCTTTTTCTTGTACTAGAATGAATACCAAAAATTACTGATAATTTTTGTGAGAGTTTGATGATGAGAGATGTAGAGAAGAAGAGTTGAAATCAAACTCCTCTCTTCTCTCTTTTTAACCGTCCAAAGAAGTAGTGGAGGAGAGGGAGGAGTCTTCCCTCTTTTTCCTCTACTTGTTTTTAGGTTGTTAGCTTTTTTTTTATTTTAATGTATAAAATGTATATGTATTATTATTGTCATTTATGTTGTCACATATTAATAAATCTATATAACATCTTGTAGTCGATTTATTAATACCGGTCTGACATCATTTATTATGACAATATCGAATAATATATAAGTTGCTAATTAAATATAACAGTTTATATTTAATTACGAATTAACATTTAATTCGTTTAAGCTTACATTATTTAATCGTAATAAATAATTACATTATATACATCAATTAGATATAACAGTTTATATTCAATTACGAATTAACATTGAATTCGTCTCAGCTAATATTATTTAATCGTATTAAATAATCGTATCATCATTACATTGACTAACTTTTTAGTCGTATACATCGACTAACCTTTTAGTCATATAAGGCATCAATATGATTATATTTTTCATATAATCATATCTCTCAAACACATCCTTTAGGTGTGACATTTAGGGACCAGTTCATCACCGCCATTAAAATGACAATAACGTCAAACTTCTAACAAGCCAACCGTTATCGATAAACGTTAATCAACTGATAAGAATACTAAGTATACCCTGTGAACCTGTAAGAGATTTATACACGTTATCACACTAACTGTGGAGGACACTAGCTCCAACAGGATCCCCAGCTTTGGCATGCTTCCTCTTTGAGTAAGACAACTAGCAAAGTTGGGAAGCCACTTTATGCTGATCATATCGCTTCTAATAAGAAGAGACTGCCATTTGCTTCGATTATGGTGGAGATTGATGTTTCGAAGCCTTTTGTAGAGAATATTCTAATTCATTCTCCTTTCTTAGGGGATATTTTACAGCCTGTGGAGTATGAATGGGTACCATACTTTTGCCATCATTGCAAAAAACTCGGTCATCAGCAAGATAAATGTAGGATACTCGAAAGAAGCACAAAAGTGGTGGGTATCTCGGATGAGTTGGCTAGTAGCACTGATGTTCTTGGGCAAGAGCCTAGTGCCAAACCTGATGATGATATGGATGAGGGTAGGAACTTGGAGAAAATGTCTAGTAGTGCTAATGAGGGGTTTGGAGGTCAGAACTCAGTGGCCACTACTGAGGAAACTTCTTTATTAGAGAGTCAAAGGGCATCTGGTTCGCCACCAGATAAGGGAATGGTGAGCACCTTATCTAGTGGGGACGCCTGCCCTAGGACAACCCCTTATGAATTGTCACAGGAAGGTGTTGAGTATGGTGAGTGTAAGACCCAGCACCCTACTCAAAGTGCCCTGTGCAGTTTAGTTCTCAGGACCCAGATAGTGGTATCTTACAATGTCTTACTGGTGAGGGTTTTACTTTGCTCAGTAAGAAGAAAGGGAGGAAAAATTTATCTCTGCGCATTTGTGAGGAGGTTGAAAATCATGTATTTAGTGTGTTAGAGGATCCACCACCTCTTCTTTCTCCATGAAATTTGGCACTTGGAATATTAGAGGCATGAATAAAAGGGTTAAGAAACTGGAGGTCTTGAACCTTTATTCTAAGAATAAAATTGACATTATGGGTGTTCTTGAGACTCGTATTAAAATGCATAATTGTACTATGGTGGATACTCGATTTAATAATTTATTAGTTACCAATAAGTATAATGCTCATAGGAATGGTAGGATTTGGGGATTTTGGAAGAGTGTGCTAGATATTGCTAGTCAATGGATTCATTTACAAGTGAGGGTTGAATAGAAGATTATTTATTTTACTATTGTTTATGCTGCCAATGATGCTAACCAGAGAAGAGCTTTATGGGAATTTAAGAGGAGTCACCTATCTAATGATCCTTGGATTGTGATGGGTGACTTTAATTATGTAATAACTACGGAGGAAAGGATTAGTAACTGGAGTGTAAACTACTAAGGTTCACAAGTTTTAAGTAAACTTGATTAGCTTGACTCAAACTGAGAACAATGTCAAGTAACAAATGGATGTTGTTTTAGAGAGGGTGAGTTGTTTAACTGAAAGACTCAAGGGATATGACTTAGAGACAATCCTCTACAGCAAGGCACAAGAGAAAGGACTCAAAAGCTGGTTTTAGAGACAGTTTTCAAGTGTTACAGCAAAGCACAAACACCCTAGACTAGACTCAACAGCAAGTAAGTTAACCACAGCAAAGCACAGATATAACTTGACTCACAAGATAAGACACTGATCAAACACCTTGAAGATGTATCAGGCTTGTTTCAAACTACAGCTCTTAGCACAAGTTTGATAGATTTGAGGGATTTCTCAAAGTTCATTCATTCATAAAAGTCTGACTGGAACAACATACAAAGACCTCCTTATATAGAGAGGCTGATATCTTGTGAGCCATTGGATGTATGGATCATCCAAGGGCCAGCTTAGGATCTAAACTACTTCTACTGACATTAATTAAGAGCCTCACAATAGGACGAGCTCAACAACTATAAAGAACAGACACAAAACACAAAAGAAAACAGACTGAACAAAAGCCAATAAAGCAGTTTTTGGAGTTTTCCTGAAATGGAAATCTGTTGTTCTTGTTGTCTTGTGCTTTGCTCTGGGTGTTTTGTTGCTCCTTGGAACTCTCCACTCTTATGAGGACGTAGATAAACCTGCCTTAAATGAAGACAAGTTGACTTAAACAAAAGAAAACATCATCTGAGCATGTACTACCTCTGTTATGCTGCTTACTGGACTCTAGCTTTGGGGTGTCTGTTTCATGGGTTTTTGCTAGACTTCAAAATGATTTGTCCTGGGAAAACTTGTAGCTTAGAGGGTTGTCTTGATGGTAGGCCATAGTAGGGGTGGTTGGGATGCCCTGGTGTACCTCCTAGATGCAGGGTTTGTTAAATGGTCTGCCTGGGCCTAAATGGCTCTGTTTCTGTTTTGTGTGGGTAATGTGGGTTGTGTTGGGGCTTGGCATGGGTTGTTGAACCTTGGACTGTCTCCCTCACTGTTGTAGCTTGGCATGGCTTGGTCTTGGCTTGTCATAGCTTGTTGTTTGGACCTTGTAACTCTAGCTTCCATCTGAGGGGTCAAGCTTGTCTTGTTTGTGGTTGGATCATCAAAACCCCTTGGGTGAGCTCCTGCTGCAGCCTCCCCAGGTTGAAAAGGGCTTGACCTCAAGCCTGTGTCTTCCTCCCCCTCAGAGTCTTCATAGAAGGGACTAAGATCTCCCACATTGAATGTTCCATGGACTGCATACTCTCCTGGTAGATCAATTTTGTAGGCATTAGGACCTATCTTCTCTATGACTTGAAAAGGACCATCTGCTCTGGGCTCTAACTTGTTCTTTCTCTTGGAAGGGAACCTTTCTTTCCTTAGGTTGATCCATACTAGGTCTCCTGGTGCAAAGTCTTTCTTGGTCTTAGGAACCTTGGCATTCTTCTTGTATAGATCATTAGCTTTCTCAATTTGTTTTCTGACTGATTCATGGAGTTTTAGCATTTGTTCCACCCTCTTCTTGGCATCATAGTGGACCTCTGACCTGCACACATTAGACAAACTCAAAGGCATTAAGGGGTTAGTACCATAGACCACTTCAAAGGGGGAGTGGCATGTGGCTGCTGATGGAGCTCTATTGAAAGAGAACTCTGCTTTAGCCAACTTCAAGTCCCAATCCTTGAGAGATTTGCTGACTATACACCTCAAGATTCTTCCCAAGGTCTTGTTAGTCACCTCAGTTTGGCCATCAGTTTGAGGGTGATGGGAGGTACTAAACAACAACCTAGTGTTAAGCAGCTTCCACAATGTTCTCCAGAAATGGCTCATAAACTTTGTGTCTCTGTCAGACACAATGGTCCTTGGAACTCCATGTAACCTCACCACCTCATCAAGGTATAGCTCTGCTACACTCACAGCATCCTCAGTCTTCTTGCAAGCAATGAAATGTGCCATCTTACTGAACCTATCCACAACCACCATGATAGAATCTTTCCCTCTTGCTGTCCTAGGCAATGCTACTATAAAATCCATGCTCACATCTTCCCAAGGCCTACATGAGACTGGTAGGGGAGTGTAAGGTCCTGCTTGGAAAGAGCTCTTGGCCTTTTGACAAACTCCACACCTTCTGAGCACTATTTGGACTTCTCCCATCATCTTAGGCCAATAGAATTGATCCTGTAGTATGTCCAAAGTTTTCTGAACCCCAAAGTGTCCTCCAAGGCCACTTCCATGCACCTCCCTGATCAATAGACTCCTATAAGATCCTCTGGGAACACACAGCTTGTTTCCCTTAAACAAGAATCCATTCTGCAAAGTGTAGGGTGAATCAATGGTTCTTGTTCCCTCTTTCTGTGCTAACCAATCTTCTGCAAAGTCTGGATCTTCTTGATACATGTCTTTCATGAACTCAAAGCCAAGAACCCTTTGCTCCATAGTTGATAGTAGAGTGTACCTCCTAGACAATGCATCAGCCACCACATTTTGTTTGCCCTCTTTGTATTTGCTAGAAAAGGTGAATGACTGAAGGAACTCCACCCACTTAGCATGTCTGTGACTGAGCTTATGCTGGCCTCCTATGTACTTCAATGCCTCATGATCAGAGTGTAAGACAAAAGGTTTGGGCTTCAGGTAATGACTCCAATGCCTCAGAGCTCTGACAAGAGCATAGAACTCTTTATCATATGTAGAATAGTTTAGCTTGGCACCACTTAGCTTTTCACTAAAGTAGGCTACAGGTTTCTTCTCTTGGATGAGGACAGCTCCAATTCCCACTCCACTTGCATCACATTCAACCTCAAATAGGCAATCAAAGTTTGGCAGTCTGAGAATAGGTGCACTGCACAAGAGCTTCTTCATGTGTTTGAAGGCCTGTAAGGCATTCTCAGTCCAAGTGAACTCTCCCTTCTTCATGCATTCAGTGAGAGGTGCTGCAATGGTGCTAAAGTCCTTAATGAATCTTCTGTAGAAGGATGCTAAGCCATGGAATCCCCTTACTTCTGTAATACTCCTAGGGATAGGCCAAGACTGGACTGCAATGATCTTGTCTTGATCAACTGAAATGCCTCTACCAGATACCACATATCCTAGAAACTTGACTTCCTCAGTCATGAAGGTGCACTTCTCAAGCTTCCCAAAGAGCTTGCTCTCCTTAAGTATTTCAAACACAGCCTCAAGATGCCTCAAATGATCATCCTTGCTCTTGCTGTAGATGAGGATATCATCAAAGTATACCACCACAAATCTCCCTAGGCAAGGCCTAAGCACTTCTGTCATCAATCTCATGAAGGTACTTGGGGCATTTGACAGGCCAAAGGGCATGACAAGCCACTCATAAAGGCCATGCTTTGTTTTGAAGGCTGTCTTCCACTCATCTCCTTCTCTGATCCTTAATTGATGGTAACCTTGCCTCAAATCAATCTTAGAAAAGAACCTTGAGCCACTCAGCTCATCCAACATGTCATCAAGCCTAGGTATAGGGAACCTATACTTGACTGTGATGTTGTTGATAGCCCTGCTATCTATGCACATCCTCCAAGTCCCATCTTCTTAGGAACCAACAATGCAGGCACAGCACAAGGGCTTAATGACTCCCTTACAAACCCTTTACTCATCAACTCTCCAACTTGCTTCTGCAGCTCTTGTGTAGCCTTAGGATCACACCTATAGGCTGGTCTATTAGGTAGTACAGACCCTGGCACAAGGTCTATCTGGTGTTCAATCCCTCTCAAAGGGGGTAAGCCATCAGGAAGTTCCTCTGGAAACACTTCCTTGAACTGATCAATGAGGGGCTTAACATCTGCAGGGATCACCTTAGACTCCTCTTCCTGAACTTCTTTTGATAGCAGCATTACTATAGGTTGCTCCTCACTACACTCTTTGACCATTGCTGACTCAGATAGAAATACAACTCCACTAAAATCCTCAGCCATACTTGGACTTCCATAGCTCTTCTGGTGTGGTGGCAAGGGGGCTAATGTCACCTTCCTGCTCCCATGCTTGAAAGAATAGGTATTGCTTCTTCCTTGGTGTATGGAGCTTTTATCAAACTCCCATGGCCTTCCTAATAGCAAGTGACAGGCATCCATTGGAACCACATCACACAATACTTCATCCTTGTACACACTGCCAATGGAGAAAGGGACCATGCATTGCTTATCCACCTTAACCTCTGCTCCCTTACTCAGCCATCTCAACTTATAGGGGTGAGGGTGATCTTGAGTGCTCAACTTCAGCTTATCAACCATAGTAACAGAAGCCACATTGGTACAACTACCTCCATCTATAATAAGGTTACAAACCCTCCCTTGTATGGTACATCTGCTCCTGAAAATGAGGGACCTTTGATCCTCCTCCAAAGGTATCTGTTGTGAATGCATTACTCTCCATAGGACTAAGCTGTGGCCTGTGTCAGGGAGTGCCACTATTGCCTCCTGACTAGACTCTTCTTCCTCACTCACCACTTCTTCAACCTCAGGCTCATCCCTCTCATACTCAACTAGACCCTCTTTTTCCCAAGCCTCAACTTCCATGATAGTTAAGGTCTTCTTAGAAGGGCAATCCTTCCTGAAATGTCCATAGCCTTGACATTGGAAGCACCTAATTCTGTTCTCAGTCAATGAAGTGCTTGGCTTTTGACCCATGATGCCCTTACCCTTGTCTAAGGTAGGTGGGGGTGCTGTCTTAGGGGTATCCATTGATCTAAACCCACTATAAGGTCTGGTTTGAAAAGGCCTAACAGGTTTTGGTGTAGCAGGCTTAGTCTTCCCTATCTTCTCAATTCTCAGAGATAGGTTGACAACATCATCAAATGACCACAGAGGTTGCATCCTAACCTTGTTAGCAATGTTCTTATCTAGACCCTCTAAGTACCTAGCAATCCTTTGCTCAGGTTTCTCATTTATATCACACTGTAAGGTGAGTTGTTCAAACTCTCTTAGATAAGATTCAACAGGTTTGTCTCCTTGTTTCAACTTAGACAACTTGATAAACAGATCCTGGGTGTAATCCTTAGCAACAAATTTGTCTAACAGTTTCTTTTTCAGTTTAGTCCAAGACTTGATGGGTTCTTTACCTTCCCTAGCCCTTAACCCTTTCATAGTTTCATACCAAAGGGAAGCATACCCTTTCAGTTTAAGGATGGCTACTTTAAAGGACTTAGAATCATTGTATCCTTTGTACTCAAAGATCCTTTCTACTTCTCTTAGCCATTCTAACAAGTCATCAGGATTAAGACTACCAGAAAACTCAGGGATATCTACCTTAAGATGCTTGTCTGTGTTCCTGTGGATGGAAGCTCTGCTTCTTGTTGAGTCATCTGAGTCTGGATACTCTTCATCATCAGGTGGCCTTCCTCTGCCTCCTCCTTGGCCTCTTCCACGTCCTCTACCTCTTCCTCCAGCAAGCAAATGGTTGCCTATAACCTGGTCCAGGGTTCTGGTTAGGGTGGTTACAATCCCAGCCAGATCCTCCATCCTTGCTTCTACTCCTGCTAGTCTCTCTTCACTCATTGGGCTATTTTTGTGTTTTTAAATGTAGTTAGGGAAAATGAACTCACTAAGACTCTCAAACAAAGCTCTGATAACCAATTTGGAGTGTAAACTACTAAGGTTCACAAGTTTTAAGTAAACTTGATTAGCTTGACTCAAACTGAGAACAATGTCAAGTAACAAATGGATGTTGTTTTAGAGAGGGTGAGTTGTTTAACTGAAAGACTCAAGAGGATATGACTTAGAGACAATCCTCTACAGCAACGCACAAGAGAAAGGACTCAAAGACTGGTATCTTGTGAGCCATTGGATATATGGATCATCCAAGGGCCAGCTTAGGATCTAAACTACTTCTACTGACATTAATTAAGAGCCTCACAATAGGACTAGCTCAACAACTATAAAGAACAGACACAAAACACAAAAGAAAACAGACTGAACAAAAGCAAATAAAGCAGTTTTTGGAGTTTTCCTGAAATGGAAATCTGTTGTTCTTGTTGTCTTGTGCTTTGCTCTGGGTGTTTTGTTGTTCCTTGGAAATCTCCACTCTTAGTAGGACGTAGATAAACCTGCCTTAGATGAAGACAAGTTGACTTAAACAAAAGAAAACATCATCTGAGCATGTACTACCTCTGCTATGCTGCTTACTGGACTCTAGCTTTGGGGTGTCTGTTTCATGGGTTTTTGCTAGACTTCAAAATGATTTGTCCTGGGCAAACTTGTAGCTTAGAGGGTTGTCTTGATGGTAGGCCATAGTGGGGGTGGTTGGGAAGCCCTGGTGTACCTCCTAGATGCAGGGTTTGTTAAATGGTCTGCCTGGGCCTGAATGGCTCTGTTTCTGTTTTGTGTGGGTAATGTGGGTTGTGTTGGGGCTTGGCATGGGTTGTTGAACCTGGGACTATCTCCCTCACTGTTGTAGCTTGGCATGGCTTGGTCTTGGCTTGTCATAGCTTGTTGTTTGGACCTTGTAACTCTAGCTTCCATCTGAGGGGTCAAGCTTGTCTTGTTTGTGGTTGGATCTTCAAAACCCCTTGGGTGAGCTCCTGCTGCAGTAACTCTCCTCCTGATTACCAGGATATGATTAATTTTAATAACGGTGTCACTAGGGCTGGTCTAGAAGAACTAACTGGGAGAGGCTTCCATTTTACTTGGACAAACAAACAAGAGGACTATGATAGAAAGTGGATTAGACTGGACAGACCCTTGGTTAATGTGGATTGGTTAACTCATTTTCCTTCTTCTGTTGCTGACTCTCTTGAAACTGGACTATCTGACCACTCTCCTATCATTGTGGACTTAGAATGGGGGAGGTCTAAGGCGCCTCAAATGTTTAAATTCTTGAATTGTTGTACTGAGCACCCTCAACTTAAGCAACTGTTTGAGAGATCTTGGAGCAATGGGAATGGTCGTATGTGCATGGAAAACTATATTTGCTACTTAGAGGATATTAAAGCAGGACTTAAGAGAACAATTACATGATTGCCAAAAGGCTATTCAGAATGACCTTCTGAATGAAGTTCTCTTTCAGCAGGAAAAGGATTTATGTGTGACTTATTTTAAGTTTGCTAAGATTGAACTTGTCATTGAGTACCAAAGAGCTAAAGTTCATGATATTAAGATGGGGATGCTTGAACTTTTTATTTTTTTTCTAAAGTGGCTCTGCGAAGGGTGACCACACTCAAATTGCGGGAAAGAAAAAATAATAAATAGTAAAAAGATGAGATACGTTTCTAAATAGATTCAATTTAGTGAAAATCGGTACATTTTAAAAACGGAAAACTACATTAAATAATTCATCATAACGAAGGTGTCTTAAATAAAAAGGTTCATAACAAATACGATAATAATATTATACAAAATAAATATCCAAAACGGGAGACATGTTTCCCGTATAAGTACGAAATAAAAGAGTGTATAATAATATACAATCCTAAAGAACCGAATATAGGTCCAAGGTAAATACTTCGCTCGCTAGCTCGTCAATGTACCTAATGTATGCATCACAAACCTGCCAACCGCATTAAATATAAACACGGAAGCCACAGTCAGTGGGGAGTAACCCCGAGTTCTCCCAGCCACGAAATGTCGAGTTTAATGAAACATGAATAACATAAAAGCAATGTATATGGAAAATACAAAACTTAAACATATATGATATGCTTTTCATGTTATGAAACAATTAACTAACATATAACATATCATATGAAAGCTATCATGTGAAACCGATAATAAAATATAACAAGAGGTAGGGAAGCTGGTATGCTAGCTCAGAGGTTACCCTGTAACGTGGCCATGATACACTCAAACCCTAATCAACACGTAATCATGTGAATCAGTTAACAACCAGTAATCCAAACTCTATCAATCTTAGCCGGCGTGCATCTCACCTTCTAAAACTCATAGAATCATCAAACATGAAAGACCAATCCGTCTAGAAACAGGCATAAGTTCTCAGGACAAGTCAATAGCGACTTCTGTAACTCGAGTCTATTACCACAAGATAGGAAAACATCCTAGTCCTAGACTGATCAGACCTAGCGACAACAGCTATTCCATTCCCCGTCTCATGACATAACCGTACACGAGAAACTCTACTAGGCGACCCCCTAAGCAGATATGGCTAGTACTTAAGCTGGCTCCCTTCCCAAAGCGGAACTCTTAGGATGCCATGCCCCGACTTGGAGATAAGCCCCCCAGGCCGTGACACAAAAGCTATCGACGGTGAACATATACTCGTTAAAGACAGTACTTGCCTATCTATGTCATGGTCCAAGATACTCATTTAGAATTAGAATGTTCAAGACGCCATATACTCATAATTCTCTATGGGTACTTAGTCAACACGACATATATCATACAATTAAACAGTCACGGAAAAAACATCCTATCATGTGACTAATTGCAGATAAATAATAATCAAGTATCATATCGCCTCATATCTACTAAGGCTAATTCATTAATTAAATACACCCTTACTTGAAGACAAATCCCCGACCCGAGTCCCGCGACGAGTCATCAGTCAAATCGGGGCTGACTAGATCTTAGTTTGACCAAACCCGTTGGATCAAACCGGCTAGAAACAGAGTCTTTATCACATAGACATAAAATCAACATATTCATTACATGTTATTTTATTACTACTTCTAACATGTGAATTATCATATTATACCCAAAAACCCGCTTGACTAAAATGATAACCAATTAAACTACGACCTCGTCTTATAATTTCTAACATGTGAGAAATAATAATTTATGAAAAAACCTTTTTAATTAAATATTTTACTTATTAACATTTCCCACTTGCTAAATATTACAAAACACGATAAAAAATGACGATAACTCAAAAACCGTCACAAGTCCCAAAGTGGGACCCACGGGCTGAGTTGGGCCGGACCCCACATGGGCCTGGATGGGCCCACGGGCCTGTTTTGGCTAAAATGGCTGATTTTTCTAACTTTTACTAAAACCGTTTTCTAATATTTCCCGCATGCTTTAACATAATTAAAACCCGTCAAAACAACAATTAAACAATCAAACATCGACACAACCCAAAGACCAAAACCCGGAACCACCTTGACCAACCCAGACCGGGTCTGAACCGGCCTGGACCGGTCTGGTTTGGTCCGGTTCACTCGGCCCTTTCACATGGTTCAAACAACACCACTTCTAAATTAATTCTAACATGTTTTAATTAATCAACACCCATTTTAACAACCAATTTAACCCTCCATCATACAAAAATCATTATTATGAAAGATCATCCAAATTCATCAAGAACAATCAACATGTTATAAATTCATCAAGAACACTAAACATATTAAAATTTCCTAAACAACATAAAAATCATAACTTAGTAAAAATCATCAAAATTTATCAAGAACCCTAAACATATTATAAATTCATACAAAATCATAAAAATCATAACTTATGGAAAATCATCAAAATTTACCAAGAACACTAAACATATTAAAATTTCCACACAACCTAAAAATCATAACTTTATGGAAAATCATAAAAATTCATACAACATAATAAAAACAACTCCTTATCATATTACTACCAAAAATTCCATAAATCATAAAAACAGGAACTAAAACAAAGATGAACCAAAAACTAAAGAAACAAAGGCTAAAGCTATGTTACTAACTAAAACCATAAAAACCATAACATGAACCAAAACAAAAGCTATGTGACATTAATTCGTCGAGTAAAACGGAATTGTTACCTTAGCTAGCAAACCACTTAGCACAAAAATAATAATAAGAAGTATATAATAAGAAAACCCTCCTACTAATCTTCACCCAAAATATACGAGTCTCCAAACTCGTCTTCAAAATCTTCCCCTATAAGAAATAACAAGGAAAACATTATTAGAACAAAAATATGATTTTCCATAATTAAAGTGTTGAAAACGATTTTGTCGGAATTGAAATATAACCGTACGTGAAGATGAGGAGCGAAGAGGAGAGTCTAGAAATATAAATTAGGATGGATTTAATTAAGAAACGAAGATTTTATGAAGGTTTTTGCAGCAGGAGCTGGGGCACAGGGCAGGGCAGAATTCAACACTAGGGACAGGGGGGAGGCCAAGGGGGATCAAGGGGTGAGCATTGGCAACCAAGGGGAGGTCTACATGGGTATCCAAGGGTCAATCTGGGGGCAAGGGATGGGTAACAAAAGGGGAAGCTGCAAGCTGAGCAATGTTGGTCAGGACACGAGCCAGGACACGAGCCAAGACACGAGCCAAGCAAGCCAAAGACAAGCCCACCAACACCCCACCACAAAATCACAAAAACAGCTAACACCAGTCACTTGGGGAAGGCATAACTACCACCACACTCTGAACCACCAGCTACCACCAAGCCCAGCTAAAACCTTACCCACCTAGGTCCAAAAAAGTCCTAGGGAACCAGTTCCAAAACACAACACAACTCCCCTAAAAATCCAAATCAAAACAGCCTACCCAAAGCATAAAGCATAAAGCAGTCTTTCCATTTCTAGCTAAAAACTGAAAGACTATCTCCAAAAGTCTTTCCTTGTCTTCCCTACTATTAGAACTACTGCAGAAGAAGGTCAGGGAGCATTGATGAGCCTCGTCCACAAGTTCCAAGCCAACACCAAGCAACAAGCACAACCTGGAGCATGTCATTGTCAAATGTCTGCATTTTGTCTGTTTTATTGTTTTTCTGTTAGCATTAGCAGTCTGTATTTCTAGCCAGTATTTTGTCATCTTTTAATAGTTAATCTTGGCCCTTAGATGCTACTCTAGGGTTGTAATCACATCCAGCATTGAGGCCTATATAAGGACCCATGCTCTTTTGTACAAGGCAGTTGATTATTGAATGAAAAAACTGAGCATTGTTCTCATTTCTAAAATCTTTCCAACTTATGCATTGTCTTGGTTGAAAGTCAGGCCAGATAACTTCCTGTGCTAGGCTGTGGGTGTTGATCTAAGTCTGTGGCAAGTTAAGATATCCCTGTGCATAGACTGTGGGGTGTTTTGCTTGTTGTTTAGTTCAAGTCTGCTTACCTGTGCTTGGCTGTGGTAAGGAGCCTTAACTAGTCTAGTTTGTTGTTTGATTCCCTGTGTTGAGCTGTGGGAGTTGAGTAACATCCATATCCAGTGATAGATAGGAGTCTAGGGTCCAATTCCTAACACACCCCTATAATATCACTGCAATTCTGGCATCAGAGCTTTGGTTGTGAGGCCATTGTTATCCTAACTACAACAAAAACACAAAAAAAAATAACCCAATGAGTGAAGAGAGGCTTGCAGGTATTGAAGGCAAGGTGGATCAGCTAGCAGGCACTGTCAATGTAGTGCTGGCTGCCTTGAACACTGTCATGGAGAACATTGCTCCTCCACTGAGGGGAAGACCACCCCCTAGAGGCAGAAACAGAGGTCGTGGCCACATGGGCATGGGAAGAGGACATCCCCTGCAGGAGGAAGAAGGGTCAGACTCAGGAGAAAGCAACAGAACTTATGAGGAGATTCCAGAGCACACTGACAAGCATCTCAAGGTAGAAATTCCTGAATTCTCTGGTAGTTTAAACCCTGATGATCTATTAGAATGGATTAGGGATGTGGAGAAGGTATTTGAATACAAAAGTTACTCTGATATTAAGTCTTTTAAAGTTGCTGTGCTAAGATTGAAAGGGTATGCATCCCTATGGTTTGACAACTTAAAGCACCAAAGGATTAAGGAGGGTAAGGAACCTCTTAGGTCTTGGTCAAAACTGAACAAGAAGATGCTAAACAAATTTGTCACTAAAGACTACACCCAAGATCTGTTCATTAAACTATCCAAACTGAAACAAGAAGAGAGGTCTGTAGAAGCATACCTAAGGGACTTTGAGCAATTGACTCTCCAGTGTGAGGTCAATGAGAAACCTGAGCAAAGGATTGCCAGATTCTTAGAGGGTCTAGATAGGAGCATTGCTGCTAGAGTAAGGATGCAACCTTTGTGGTCCTATGATGATGTTGTCAACCTAGCTTTAAGGGTTGAAAAAATGGGGAAAACCAAGCCAACTCTACCTAAGCCTGTTACTAGACCTGCATACAAACCTTACAGTGGTATTAGGATGGGAGAGACCCCTAAAACAACCAGCCAGTCAACCACAGACAAAGGAAAGGGAGTTGTGAACTCTAAACCCAACCCCACCCCAACTGAGAACAAAATCAGATGTTTCCAATGCCACGGTTATGGTCACTTTAGGAAGGACTGTCCTTCTAAGAGAACCATGACACTTATGGAGGTAGAAGAGTGGGAGAAGGAGGGATTAGTTGAGTATGAGGTTGATGACAGCATGGTGTTAGAGGTGGTGACAGCTGAGGAGGAACCAATGCAGGACTTGGTCATGGCTCATCCTGACACAGGCCATAACTTGGTCCTATGGAGGGTCATGCACTCTCAACATACTCCATTGGAGGATGACCAGAGGTCCTTGATATTCAGAAGCAGGGGCACCATTCAAGAGAGGGTATGCAACTTGATCATTGATGGGGGGAGTTGTACCAATGTGGCTTCCATCACCCTAGTAAACAAGCTAAGTCTGATTACTCAAGAGCATCCACACCCCTACAAACTGAGATGGCTTAACAAGGGGGCGGAGGTGAGGGTTGATAGGCAATGCCTGGTGCCATTCTCTATTGGGAAGGTATACCAAGATGAGGTATTGTGTGATGTAGTACCAATGGATGCCTGTCACCTACTACTAGGGAGGCCTTGGGAGTTTGATAGAAACACCACTCATCAGGGTAGGGATAACACCTATAGCTTCAGGCATGGGGGAAAGAAGGTAACTGTGACACCTCTACCACCCAACCAGAGGAATTATGGGAGTCCCAATGTGCCAGAGGAGGTCAATGGGGTGTTGTTTTTATCAGAGGCAGCTATGATCAAAGAGATGAAGCAAGAACAACCTGTGATCATCTTGCTATCTAAGGAAGTAACAGAAGGGGCAGGTTCCAAGTTGCCAGCAGAGGTTGAACCTTTGATCTTGAGATACAAGGAAGTCTTTCCAAGAGAATTACCAGATGGACTACCATCCCTAAGAGGGATTGAGCACCACATTGATTTGGTCCCAGGCTCTGTTCTACCAAATAGGCCAGCCTACAGAAGTGACCCAACTGCCACCAAGGAGTTGCAGAAGCAGATTGAGGAGCTTATGAGCAAAGGGTTTGTGAGGGAGTCCCTAAGCCCTTGTGTTGTACCTGCTCTACTAGTGCCTAAGAAGGATGGCACCTGGAGGATGTGCACTGACAGCAGGGCAATCAACAACATTACAGTCAAGTATAGGTTCCCCATTCCAAGGCTAGATGACATGCTTGATGAGCTAAGTGGAGCTCAGGTCTTTTCTAAGATTGATCTAAGGCAGGGTTACCATCAGGTGAGGCTCAGAGAGGGGGAGGAATGGAAGACTGCATTCAAGACAAAACATGGTCTGTATGAATGGCTTGTCATGCCATTTGGACTATCCAATGCACCAAGCACCTTCATGAGACTTATGACAGAAGTGTTGAGGCCTTGTTTGGGCAGGTTTGCTGTGGTTTACTTTGATGACATCCTAGTGTATAGTAGCAGCAGAGAGGAACATCTCAGGCACCTTGAAACAATCTTTGGGATCTTAAAGGAGCAGAAGCTGTATGGGAAGCTAGAGAAGTGTACCTTCATGGTTGAGGAGGTTGCATTTCTAGGGTACATTGTGTCAGGAAGAGGAATCTCGGTTGATCAGGAGAAGGTTGCAGCCATTCAAACATGGCCTACACCTAGAACCATCACTGAGGTGAGGGGGTTCCATGGGTTGGCTTCATTCTATAGGAGGTTCATCAAGAACGTCAGTTCAGTTGTAGCACCCATCACTGAGTGCTTGAAGAAAGGGGAGTTTCAGTGGACTGAGGAGGCCCAACAATCCTTTGAGAGGATCAAGAGGTTGATGTGTGAGACTCCAATCCTTAAACTACCTGACTTTGATCAGCTGTTTGAGGTAGAAGGTGATGCTAGTGGGGTTGGCATTGGGGCAGTGTTGATACAAGGGCAAAAACCAGTTGCTTATTTCAGTGAGAAACTGAATGGTGCCAAGCTCAAGTACTCCACTTATGATAAGGAATTCTATGCCATCATCAGAGCAGTCATGCATTGGGGGCACTACTTGAAGCCAAAGCCTTTGTTCTGCACTCAGATCATGAGGCATTGAAGTATATCAGTGGCCAACACAAGCTGAATCACAGGCATGCCAAGTGGGTAGAGTTTCTACAATCCTTTACATTCTCTAGTAAGTATAAGGAGGGGAAACAGAATGTTGTGGCAGATGCACTGTCAAGGAGGCATTCTTTGTTAGCAGTCATGGAGCAAAGGGGGTTGGGGTTTGAATTTCTGAAAGAATTGTACAAGGAGGACCCTGACTTTGCTGAGGAATGGATCACACAAACTGGAGGAGGAAGGACTCAAGGGGGGAAGTACATGCTGCAGGAGGGGTTCTTGTGCCAAGGAAACAAGCTATGCATTCCAAGGGGTTCTTACAGGGATCTACTCATCAGGGAAGTACACTCAGGAGGACTAGGGGGACACTTTGGGGTTCAAAAGACACTTGAAATACTGCAGGATCAATTCTACTGGCCCAGGATGATAGGGGATGTTCAGGTTGTCCTCAGGAGGTGCTCCACATGTCAACAAGCCAAGAGTTCTTTCCGGACTGGACCTTACACTCCACTACCAGTACCAAACAAACCTTGGGAGGATGTGAGCA
Source organism: Heliosperma pusillum (assembly GCA_022085475.1). NCBI lineage: Eukaryota > Viridiplantae > Streptophyta > Magnoliopsida > Caryophyllales > Caryophyllaceae > Heliosperma > Heliosperma pusillum. The sequence continues at coordinate 37,480 of JAIUZE010070206.1, forward strand.
TGGACTTTATTGTTGCACTACCTAGGACACAAAGAGGTAAGGATTCTGTAATGGTTGTTGTTGACAGGTTTAGCAAGATGGCTCACTTTGTGGCTTGCAAGAAGACTGAGGATGCTGCAAGTGTTGCTGAGCTATACTTGAAGGAGATTGTGAGGCTACATGGGGTTCCTAAGGGGTTCCTAAGTCAATAGTCTCAGACAGGGATGTTAACTTCGTGAGTTACTTCTGGAAAACACTATGGAGACTCTTGAAGACGAGGCTTTTGTTCAGCACTTCTCACCACCCTCAGACTGATGGCCAAACTGAGGTCACAAACAAGACTCTAGGGAGGATCTTGAGGTGTCTGGTAAGCAAGTCATTGAAGGATTGGGACTTGAAGCTAGCTCATGCTGAGTTTGCTTTCAACAGAGCACCCTCATCTGCCACAGGTCACAGTCCATTTGAGGTTGTCTATGGGATTAATCCACTTATGCCACTGGAATTAGCTAACATACCAAGGGAGGAAGTGAACTTTGATGCAAAGAGGAGGGTTGAGCAGATGGTGAAGCTTCATGAGTCAGTCAGAAAGCAAATAGAAAGGGCAAATGAGAGGTACAAGAAACAGTCCAAGGTTCCTAGGTCCAAGAAGGAGTTTGTGCCAGGGGATTTAGTGTGGCTCCACTTGAGGAAGGAGAGGTTCCCAGCTAGGAGGAAGAACAAACTCATGCCTAGAGCTGATGGTCCATTTGAAATCATAGAAAGTGTTGGTCCTAATGCATACAAGGTTGATCTACCAGGAGACTATGGGGTTCATGGCACTTTCAATGTAGGGGATCTCAGTCCATACTATGGGGATTCTGGAGATGAGGAGGCTACAGGCTTGAGGACAAGCCCAATTCAACCAGGGGAGGATGCAGCAGGAGCTGGGGCACAGGGCAGGGCAGAATTCAACACTAGGGACAAGGGGCAGGCCAAGGGGGATCAAGGGGTGAGCATTGGTAACCAAGGGGAGGTCTACATGGGTATCCAAGGGTCAATCTGGGGGCAAGGGATGGGTAACAAAAGGGGAAGCTGCAAGCTGAGCAATGTTGGCTAGGACACGAGCCAGGACACGAGCCAAGACACGAGCCAAGCAAGCCAAAGACAAGCCCACCAACACCCCACCACAAAATCACAAAAACAGCCTACACCAGTCACTTGGGGAAGGCATAACTACCACCACACTCTGAACCACCAGCTACCACCAAGCCCAGCTAAAACCTTACCCACCTAGGTCCAAAAAAGTCCTAGGGAACCAGTTCCAAAACACAACACAACTACCCTAAAAATCCAAATCAAAACAGCCTACCCAAAGCATAAAGCATAAAGCAGTCTTTCCATTTCTAGCTAAAAACTGAAAGACTATCTCCAAAAGTCTTTCCTTGTCTTCCCTACTATTAGAACTACTGCAGAAGAAGGTCAAGGAGCATTGATGAGCCTCGTCCACAGTTCCAAGCCAACACCAAGCAACAAGCACAACCTGGAGCATGTCATTGTCAAATGTCTGCATTTTGTCTGTTTTATTGTTTTTCTTTTAGCATTAGCAGTCTGTATTTCTAGCCAGTATTTTGTCATCTTTTAATAGTTAATCTTGGCCCTTAGATGATACTCTAGGGTTGTAATCACATCCAGCATTGAGGCCTATATAAGGACCCATGCTCTTTTGTACAAGGCAGTTGATTATTGAATGAAAAAACTTGAGCATTGTTCTCATTTCCAAAATCTTTCCAACTTGTGCTTGTCTTAGTTGAAAGTCAGGCCTGATAACATCCTGTGCTAGGCTGTGGTTGTTGATCTACGTCTGTGGCAAGTTAGATATCCCTGTGCATAGACTGTGGGGTGTTTGCTTGTTGTTTAGTTCAAGTCTGCTTACCTGTGCTTGGCTGTGGTAAGGAGTCTTAGCTAGTCTAGTTTGTTGTTTGATTCCCTGTGTTGAGCTGTGGGAGTTGAGTAACATCCATATCCAGTGCTAGATAGGAGTCTAGGGTCCAATTCCTAACACACCCCTATATATCACTGCACTATTACTGAGTGCATGAAGAAGTGAAAGTTTAAGTGGAATGAGAAGGCTGAAAGGTCCTTCAACCTGATCAAGGAGCTATTGTGTAAATCTCCAATATTGGTTCTACCAGATTTTAACAAACTCTTTGAAGTAGAGTGTGATGCCAGTGGTCTTGGCATAGGAGCTGTGCTTACTCAAGAGAAGAAACATGTTGCATACTTCAGTGAAAAGTTAAATGGGGCCAAGCTTAATTACTCCACATATGACAAGGAGTTTTATGCCATTGTGAGAGCATTGAACCATTGGGGACACTACTTGAAGCCTAAGCCATTTGTGCTTCATTCTGATCATGAGGCTCTCAAATACATCAATGGACAGCATAAACTCAACCCCAGGCATGCCAAATGGGTAGAATTCTTGCAATCCTTCTTATTCTCCAGCAAGTACATAGAGGGTAAGAACAATGTTGTAGCTGATGCATTGTCTAGAAGATCTGTGATGTTGACCTTCATGGAACAAAGGGTGTTGGGGTTTGAATTCATGAAAGAGCTCTGTCAGGATGACCCAGACTTCAAGCATGAATGGGAGGTGTATCAGGAAGGGCAAGTTAAGAAAGGGAGCAAGTACACAGCTCAGGAAGGCTACTTGTTCTATGGAAACAGACTATGTGTGCCTAAGGGACCTTATAGGGGACTACTGGTCAAAGAGGTTCACTCCAATGGCCTTGCTGGTCACTTTGGGGTGCAGAAGACCTATGACATATTGCAAGATCAGTTCTATTGGCCTAAGATGCTCAGTGATGTGCAAGATACCCTCAAGAAATGCAGGTCTTCTCAACTAGCCAAAGCACACTTTCAAGCTGGCCCTTACACACCACTTCCAGTACCAAACAAGCCATGGGAAGATCTCAGCATGGACTTCATTGTAGCCTTACTAAGAACTCAAAGGGGAAAGGATTCAATCATGGTGGTTGTAGATAGATTCAGCAAAATGGCACATTTCATTGCTTGTAAGAAGACTGAGTATGCTTTGGGGGTAGCTGAACTATACTTTAGGGAGGTTGTCAAGTTACATGGGGTACCTAGGAGCATTATCTTAGATAGAGACACAAAGTTCATGAGTCACTTCTTGAGAACCTTGTGGAAGCTATTGAAGACCAGGCTATTGTTTAGTACTTCTCACCATCCCCAAACTGATGGGCAGACAGAAGTCACTAACAGGACACTAGGAAAGATCTTAAGGAGCATTGTTTCTAAGTCATTAAAAGATTGGGACCTCAGGCTAGCACAAGCTGAGTTTGCCTTCAACAGAGCTCCCTCCAGCAGCACAGGTAAAAGTCCTTTTGAAACAGTTTATGGAACTAATCCTCTCATGCCTACAGACCTAGCACCAGTCAAAGGAAGCAAAGCAAGCTATGATGCAAAGAAAAGAGTTGAGCAAATGATACAGATTCATGAGCAAGTCAAGAAGCAGATTGAAAGGTCCAATGAGTTGTACAAGGCTAGGTCCAAAGGGCCTAAGAAAGCAAGGGAGTTCAAGGCAGGGGATCTTGTATGGTTGCATTTAAGAAAAGAGAGATTTCCAAACAAGAGGAGAAACAAGCTCATGCCAAGAGCTGATGGACCATTTGAGATATTGGAGAAGATAGGCACAAATGCTTACAAAGTGGATCTACCAGGAAGCTATGGTGTCCATGGTACTTTCAATGTTGGAGACCTGAGCCCCAACCATGGTGAATCAGATCAAGAAGGTGATGAAGATTTGAGGGCAAATCCTTTTCAAGAAAGGGAGGTTGCAACGGGAGTACATGATCAAGGAAAGGAACAAGCTCAAGACAAGACTCAACATCAACAACATCCAGACAACAACATCATTCAAGGCAACAACAACCATCCAGACAACACCATGACTAGTTATGACAATGTCGTATTCAGTCCAAGTAACCACCACTTCAGGCCAGCAAAGACAACACCACACCAGCCAGAACAAAGCCTAGCCATCCACTTTCCAAGACTAAGCCACAACAACCCACAGCCAACAGCACAACAAAACCAACACAACATTAACAACCCTCAGCCACAAACAGTCAGTCACAGTCTTTCTAAACAGGGTCCATGGGGGTCTCACACATTCAAACAAGCCTAACCAACTGTCAACCTAAGTCCTAGGGAGGGTCCTCTACAACTTTGTCCAGGATTTCTTCCTCAGGAAATGCATACACAAAAAGTTAGCTTAGGGACAAACCCAAACTGTCCAGAATTCAGCCCTTTTGCAGTAGTTAAAATGTCACTATCAAACTTTCCCATTTTGATCAAACAAGCTCGAGGACCTTTTAGCAGGACCTTTGGCATTCATCCCACTTCAGTTGAGCTCAAGAATCAAGCTTGAAAGTCCACTCCTCCACCAGTTTCAACCTAAACAACCCAATTAAGGCAGATTGTCTCATTAGAACTGCTTTTCTACTTTATTGCTTTAGTTCTGAACAATGTAGCTGTTATTTCTATTTCTTTTGCAAGCCAATTGTGGCCCTAGGATGTATTGAACGAGTAAGATGTAATCTCATTGCCTATATAAGGCTTATTCCTAATAAATGAAAGGCAGATTTGAAGTAAAACACAAAACTGAAACCTTGTTTCTGTTAACATCTCTTGGTTGTGTGCTTGAGACAACTTCCTTTGCTTTGTGCTTGGAAGTGAGCTTAGACCCTTAGCTGAGTGCTGGGATCAAGGTTCAACCCTGAACCATTGGCTTTGTGCTTTGGTTAAGGTTCTATCTCATTCTTTCAACATCCAGTTCAAACAGAAACAGAGCAATCTCCAAGTGTCTGACCTTAGTTCAATTTGTCCTTGTTTAGCTTGTTTTCTGAATAGTTTCATTGCACTTAGGCTCCCCCTAAACCCTAGAGGGAGACTACTCACTCATGTAGAAGGAAAGCAAACAACTAAGCAATAGGAATGGGGAGATGAACATCATACTTTGGAAATGAATAATTCTAACAATCAAATGACAAATAATTAACTAGAAATTAAATAAATTGCATAAACAACTAAAAGATGAGAAATTTATACCAACAATGCTTGTATTAATGAATAGGGAGAATGTCTTCACCCTAAATCTTCAATACAAACCCAAGACTATAATAGTTCTACTAAGAAAGACTAGATCTACTAACTTGAATTGAGAAATTAAACTTAATTAGGGAACGATTAAGAGAGTAATTAGTGAGTATTAGAGATTACAAATTTTCTAGGGTTTTGTGCTAAGTGTTGATGAAAAAAGATGCTTACAAAAATTAGGGGGAGGGTATATATAGGTATCTCAAAATTAAGAAAGAAAATAGAAGAGGGGGCGAAATTGCGGAGCTGTGTTCCTGGCCGGTTGGCCGGCCGCCGGCCTTCTGACCGGCCTGGAGCACATCAGTGTCTTCCTTCTTCTCGTCTTCAAAAATATTCTAAGTATGAGAAAAGGGGCTCCCAGCCGGGTTCCTGGCCGCCGGGTGCCCACCGGCCTGGAACACTATAAAATTCTCGTATGCTTTCTGATGTTGCGCGAGCCAGGTGGTAGGCCGGCCGCCGGGTGACCGGCCGGCGCTACCTGGCCTATTTCTTCTCCCTCTATTTTTCCTTTCTTCGTGGGGTTGTGGTCCGAGCCGGGTGGCCGGCCGCCGGTTGGAGGACCGGCCTGCGCCACCTGAGGCTTCCTGCAGCTGGAGCTCACCCAAGGGGCATTGATGATCAAGCCACCAGCCAGACAAGCATGACCCCAAGACACCCTGCACTGAAATTATAGGGAAAATAGACAAAACACAAGGAAACAAAGCTTTGAACTGAATACACTGGCTAGGCTTGATTTCTGGACTGAATGCAGAGGTTAGGACAGATAGGACCTTAACCAAAGCACACAGCCAATGGTTGAGGGTTGAGACTTGGCCCCAGCACACAGCAAAGAACCTAGACTCTCTTCCCAGCACACAGCAAAGGAAGGATACTCCAGCACACAGCCAAGAGGTCAAACAGAAACAATGTTTCAGTTCTTAAAGTTTTACTCAAATCTGATTTGCATTTCATTAGGTAAAGGCCTTATATAGGCAACAAGGATACAACTCAGACGTTTAGGAGATATCTAGGGCCACAAAGGCTTACAACATGAAACAAAATAACAGCTACAAACTTGCAGGAAACTGACATAAAGTAGAAAACAGAAAAGTAGTTTCTAAAGGGACAATCTTCCTTAATTGTTTGATCAGGTTTGTCTTGGATGGAGAGTGGACTTTCAAGCTTAGGTTTGTGAGCCAAACTGAAGTAGGATGGATCCCAAAGATGTGCTGAAGGTCCCTCACGCAATGCTTGTTCAAAAGGGGAAGGTTGACAGTGACATATGAACTACTGCACAAAAGGGTTGAAATCTGACTGTTGAACTTGGTCCCTAGACTAACTTTTTATGTGGACGTTTTCTCAAGGAGAAATCCTGGACAAAAATGTAGAGGACCCTCCCTAGGACCAAGTTTGAGCATTGGTTGGATGTGTCTAGGTGTAGAAGCTCACCATGGACCCTGCCCAAGGTGACTGAGGCTGAATTGTACTTGGGCTGTTTTCTTGTTGTCTGTTGGGGTTGGGGTTGTTTTTGTGGGTTGTTCTCTGGCTATAGGGTAGGTTGTTTTTGTTGGGAGTGTTGGGATTGTAGAGTAGGTTATCATAGCTAGTCATGTAGGGTTTTAGGCTGCTGGTTGAGTTGCTTTGTGGACTCCTTGACCTTGCTAGACTCTGTCCTCTTGAGCTTGCTAGTGTGACTTGTATTTGATCTTGAACTCCTGTTGCAACCTCCTCTTCTTGAAAAGGATTTGTCCTCAAATCTTCCTCATCTTCTGACTCTCCATGATAAGGGCTTAAGTCCCCTACATTGAATGTTCCATGTACTCCATATTGACCTGGTAGATCCACCTTATAAGCATTGGGTCCTATCTTCTCAAGGATTTCAAAGGGGCCATCAGCTCTGGGCATTAGTTTGTTCTTCCTTTTGTCTGGGAATCTTTCCTTCCTCAGATGCAACCATACCATGTCTCCTGCCTTGAATTCTTTGGCCTTCTTTGGACCCTTGGCCCTGGACTTGTACATCTCATTGGTCTTCTCTATTTGTTGCTTGACCTGGTTGTGGATTTTCATCATCTGCTGTACTCTTTCTTTGGCATCATAGCTGAATTCTTTCTTGAGTATTGGAGCTAAGTCTGTAGGCATGAGAGGGTTAGTACCATAGACAGTTTCAAAAGGACTTTTACCTGTACTGCTTGATGGAGCTCTGTTGAATGCAAATTCAGCTTGTGCTAGTTTCAGATCCCAATCCTTGAGAGACTTGGCAATGATGCACCTCAATATCCTGCCCAATGTCTTGTTGGTGACTTCTGTTTGTCCATCAGTCTGAGGGTGGTGGGAAGTACTAAAAAGGAGTTTTGTTTTCAACAGCTTCCAGAGTGTCTTCCAGAAGTGACTCATAAACTTGGTGTCCCTGTCTGATACAATGCTTCTTGGAACCCCATGTAGCCTTACTATCTCCTTGAAATATAGTTCAGCTACTCCCATTGCATCTTCTGTCTTTTTGCAAGCAACAAAATGGGCCATTTTACTGAACCTGTCAACAACCACCATCACTGCATCCTTTCCTCTTTGTGTCCTAGGTAATGCTACTATGAAATCCATACTAATGTCTTCCCAGGGTTTGTTTGGCACAGGTAGGGGTGTGTAGGGGCCTGCTTGGAAGTGAGCCTTTGATAATTGACATGGTTTGCATCTTTTAATGGTGTCCTGCACATCCCCTAGCATCTTGGGCCAATAGAACTGATCTTGTAAAATCTCATAGGTTTTCTGTACCCCAAAGTGGCCAGCAAGTCCATTACAATGAACTTCCTTGACTAGCAGACCCCTGTAGGGTCCTTTGGGAATGCACAGCTTGTTCCCTTGGAAGAGGAAGCCATCATGTGTTAAGTATCTGCTCCCCTTCTTGAGCTGTCCCTCTGAGTACACCTCCCATTCCCCCTTGAAGTCTGGATCCTCTAGGTAGAGTTCCTTCATGAACTCAAAGCCTAGGACCCTCTGCTCCATGTATGTTAGCATCATAGACCTCCTAGATAGGGCATCAGCTACTACATTGTTTTTCCCTTCAATGTATTTGCTTGAGAAGGAGAAGGATTGGAGAAATTCCACCCACTTTGCATGCCTTGGGTTGAGCTTGTGCTGGCCATTAATAAACTTTAGGGCCTCATGATCTGAATGTAGTACAAAGGGCTTGGGTTTCAGATAGTGCCCCCAGTGGTTCAGGGCCCTTATTATTGCATAGAATTCCTTATCATAAGTAGAGTAGTTCAGCCTGGCTCCATTTAATTTCTCACTGAAGTAGGCTATAGGCTTCCTCTCTTGCACCAGCACAGCTCCAATGCCTAGTCCACTAGCATCACACTCTACTTCAAATAGTTTATTGAAGTCTGGTAGACCTAGCACAGGAGATCTACACAGTAGTTCCTTGATCAAGTTGAATGATTTTTCAGCCTTGTCACTCCAGTTGAACTCCCCCTTCTTCATGCATTCAGTGATGGGAGCCATGATGGAACTGAAACCCTGGATGAATCTCCTATAAAAGGATGCTAGCCCATGAAAGCTCCTTACCTCAGTCACAGTTCTAGGTACAGGCCAGTCTTTCATAGCATTGACCTTTTCAGGATCAACAGCCACCCCCTCTTTTGAGATTATGAACCCCAAGAAATGAACTTCAGGTTGCATGAAAGTGCACTTCTCTAGCTTGCCAAATAGTTTGTTTTCCCTCAGAATTTCACATAGAATCTTCAGATGTTGCAAGTGTTCTTTCTTGTTGGAGCTATAGACCAAAATATCATCAAAGTAGACCACAATGAACTTCCCCAAATAGGGTCTTAGTACTTCTGTCATCAGCCTCATGAATGTGCTGGGGGCATTTGAGAGCCCAAAAGGCATCACCAGCCATTCATACAACCCATGCTTGGTTTTGAAAGCAGTTTTCCACTCATCCCCAGCTCTAATCCTCACTTGATGATAGCCTTGCCTAAGGTCAATTTTGGTGAACACCTGAGCCCCACTTAACTCATCAAGAATGTCATTAAGCCTAGGTATAGGGAACCTATACTTAATGGTGATGTTGTTAATGGCTCTGCTGTCTATACACATCCTCCAGGTTCCATCTTTCTTTGGTACCAGCAGAGCAGGCACAGCACAAGGACTAAGGGACTCTCTAACATAACCCTTGTTAAGCAGCTCTCCCACCTGAGATTGTAGCTCCTGTGTTGCCTTGGGGTCACTTCTATAAGCAGGTTTGTTGGGTAAGACAGCCCCAGGTACCAAGTCAATGTGATGCTCAATTCCCCTTAGTGGAGGTAGCCCACTAGGAAGCTCATCTGGGAACACATCCTCATAGGCCTTCAGTAGATCCTGTACCTCCTCAGGAACATAACTAGGAATCATCCCAACTTCTTTGGTAAGGAGTACATACACTGGCCTCAGGTCACTCAACTCTTGCACTATCTCTGACTCACTCAAAAACAAGGCCTCTTTGGCAGTTTCTGTAATGAGAGGTGAATTTCCCTTTAAGGTAGGGGGTAAAGGAGCCAATATGATCTTCTTCTTCCCAAACTTGAATGAGTAAGTGTTCTCCCTACCCTGGTGGACAGCATCTCTATCAAACTCCCAAGGCCTGCCCAGTAGGAGGTGGCAGGCATCCATGGGAAGCACATCACACAGAGCCTCATCAACATATCCCTTCCCAATGGAGAAGGGTACCACACACTGCTGATCAACTCTTACTTCAGCTCCCTTGTTTAGCCACCTAAGTTTGTAAGGGTGAGGGTGGTCCTTGGTTGGTAGGGTCAGTTTGTCTATCAGGGTTTTTGAAGCAACATTGGTACAACTCCCTCCATCTATGATCAGATTACAGACTCTCCCCTTGATGGTACACCTAGTCCTGAAGATTTGGTGCCTCTGGTCTTCCTCTAATGGTTGAGGTTGTGTATGCATCACTCTCCATGTTACTAGGCTTAACCCAGCATCAGGTTCCACCAGCTCCTCATTAACCTCCACCTCAGCTTCCTCCATCTCATCATCACACACCAAGATTTCATCCTCTCCCCAATGTACCACATCCAGGGTGCTAAGAGCTCTTTTGGTGGGACATTCCCTAGCAAAGTGACCATACCCTTGGCATTGGAAACATTTCTTTAGGGGGATGGTTTTCTTTTGGCTAGACTCAACACCTTTTCCTTTGTCAACAGTAACAGGTGTTTTAGCAGGGATGACAGGTTCTCCTATCCTAGCCCCCACATAAGGTTTATAGGGTGTTCTTGATGGTGTTCTAGATGCACTGGTCTTTCCCTTTCCCAGTTTCTCCACCCTGAGGGCCAGGTTAACAGCTTCCTCAAAGGAATAGATGTTGTGCAATTTAACTTTGCTAGCCACCCTCTCATCAAGCCCTTCTAAGAACCTAGCAATCTTCTGCTCAGGCTTCTCCATAACCTCACATTGGAGAGTAAGTTGTTCAAAATCTCTTAAGTAGGATTCAACAGGTTTTTGGTCTTGTTTAAGGTGTGTCAGTTTAATGAACATGTCTTGGGTGTAATCCCTAGACACAAACTTATCTTTGAGTTTCTTTTTCAGCTTAGACCAAGACTTAACAGGTTCCTTACCCTCCCTACTCCTTTGATTTTTCATGTTTTCATACCATAGTGAGGCATATCCCTTAAGTTTCATAATAGCAATCTTAAAAGCTTTCCTATCAGAGTATCCCTTAAATTCAAAGATCCTTTCTACTGACCTTAGCCAATCTAGGAAGTCATCAGGGTTCATGCTACCTAAGAAGTCAGGAATTTCTACCTTTAGGTCTTTGTCATGGTGCCCTGGTTGATCCTGCTCTGAGCCATCTGATTCTGAAGCATCTTCTTGTTCCAGGTGGGGTCTTCTTCTACCTCCAATAGGTGGCATTGGTGCTCCCCTTCCTCGACCCCTGCCTCCCCTCATGTCATTGTTAAGATGACCATCAAGGAGTTCATTAACAGATCTTGTGACTTCCATTACAGTTCTGGTAAGGCCTTGGACTGTAGCCTCCAGCCCTGCAACTCTCTCTTCACTCATGGTTGTTTTTTGTGTTTTTAATGTAGTTGGGGAAAAATGGACTCACAAACCAAAAGCTCTGATAACCAATTTGCACTGAAATTATAGGGAAAATAGACAAAACACAAGGAAACAAAGCTTTGAACTGAATACACTGGCTAGGCTTGATTTCTGGACTGAATGCAGAGGTTAGGACAGATAGGACCTTAACCAAAGCACACAGCCAATGGTTGAGGGTTGAGACTTGGCCCCAGCACACAGCAAAGAACCTAGACTCTCTTCCCAGCACACAGCAAAGGAAGGATACTCCAGCACACAGCCAAGAGTTCAAACAGAAACAATGTTTCAGTTCTTAAAGTTTTACTCAAATCTGATTTGCATTTCATTAGGTAAAGGCCTTATATAGGCAACAAGGATACAACTCAGACGTTTAGGAGATATCTAGGGCCACAAAGGCTTACAACATAAAACAAAATAACAGCTACAAACTTGCAGGAACTGACATAAAGTAGGAAAACAGAAAAGTAGTTTCTAAAGGGACAATCTTCCTTAATTGTTTGATCAGGTTTGTCTTGGATGGAGAGTGGACTTTCAAGCTTAGGTTTGTGAGCCAAACTGAAGTAGGATGGATCCCAAAGATGTGCTGAAGGTCCCTCACGCAATGCTTGTTCAAAAGGGGAAGGTTGACAGTGACATATGAACTACTGCACAAAAGGGTTGAATTCTGACTGTTGAACTTGGTCCCTAGACTAACTTTTTATGTGGACGTTTTCTCAAGGAGAAATCCTGGACAAAAATGTAGAGGACCCTCCCTAGGACCAAGTTTGAGCATTGGTTGGATGTGTCTAGGTGTAGAAGCTCACCATGGACCCTGCCCAAGGTGACTGAGGCTGAATTGTACTTGGGCTGTTTTCTTGTTGTCTGTTGGGGTTGGGGTTGTTTTTGTGGGTTGTTCTCTGGCTATGGGTCAGGTTGTTTTTGTTGGGAGTGTTGGGATTGTAGAGTAGGTTATCATAGCTAGTCATGTAGGGTTTTAGGCTGCTGGTTGAGTTGCTTTGTGGACTCCTTGACCTTGCTAGACTCTGTCCTCTTGAGCTTGCTAGTGTGACTTGTATTTGATCTTGAACTTGCCTGTTGCACCCCCTCAGATGGAAGCTCGAGTCACAAGGTCCAAACAACAAGCCATGACAAGCCAAAATCAAGCCAGGCCAAGCCAAGTCATTGAGGAAGATAGTCCAAGGCTCATCAAGCCATGCCAAGTGCCAACTCAGTCCACATTACCCACACAAGACAGAAACAATGTCAGCCAGAACCAGGCAGACCAGTCAGCAAACCCAGCACCAAGGAGGTACACCAGAGCATCCCAGCCACCCCCACCATGGCCTACCATCCAGCCAACCCCCTAATCAACAAGTTTGTCAGGATAATCCCTTTTGAAGTCTAGCAAAAACTCAAGTAACAAGCAGCCCAAGCTAGAGTTCAATGAACATTAAAGCAAAGAAGGTACAAGTTCAGATTGTGGCTTTCCTTTTGTTTAAGTCAACTTGTCCTCATCCAAGGCAGGTTTATCTAAGTCCTAATAAGAGTAGAGAGTCCCAAGGAGCAACAAAACATCCAAGCAAAGCAGCCAGACAACCAGAGCAACAGATTTCCGTTTCAGGAAAACTCCAAAAACTGTTTTATTGCTTTTTTGTTCAGTCTGTTTTGTGTCTTTGTGTCTGTATTAGTTAGTTGTTAAACTCGTCCTCTTATGAGGCCCTTAATTAGTTAGCTGTTGTAGTAGTTCAAGTCCAAAGCTGACCCTTAGATGGATTTTACATCCAAGGGTTCACATTGTATCAGCCTCCCTATATTAGGAAGGTATTATGTATTGTTTTCAGTAGACTTTTATGAATGAATTAACTTTGAGAAATCCCTCAAATCTTTCAAACTTGTGCTAAGAGCTGTAGTTTGAGTCAAGCCTGATACATCTTCAAGGTGTCTGATCAGTGCCTTGCTTTGTGAGTCAAGTTAAATCTGTGCCTTGCTGTGATTAGCTTGCTTGCTGTTTGAGTCTAGTATAGGGTGTGTGTGCTTTGCTGTAACACTTTAAACCTGTCTCAGAACTAGTCTTTGAGTCCCTTCTCTTGTGCCTTGTTGTAGGGGAGTTTCTGTAAGTTATATCCTTTGAACTTTAGTTAATATAAACCACTCTCTCTAAAACAGCCTCCATTTCTGTCTGTGTTTGTTTTCAGTTTAAGTAAGCTTAATTAAATTTCTCTTAAACTCACAAGCCTTAGTAGTTTACACTCCAAATTGGTTATCAAAGCTTTGGTTGAAAGTCTTAGTGAGTTCATTTTCCCTAACTACATTTAAAAACACAAAAACAACCCAATGAGTGAAGAGAGAATCACCAACTTAGAGACTATGGTAGAAGGCATAACCAGAACTGTCACACAACTCACAAGGGCTGTGAATAGGGCTATTGATGGCAATCTTGCCATAGGAGGAAGAGGCAGAGGACGTGGAAGAGGCCAAGGAGGAGGCAGAGGAAGGCCACCTGATGATGAAGAGTATCCAGACTCAGATGACTCAACAAGACGCAGGGCTTCCATCCACAGGCACACAGACAAGCATCTTAAGGTAGACATCCCTGAGTTTTCTGGTAGTCTTAATCCTGATGATTTGTTAGAATGGTTAAGAGAAGTAAAAAGAATCTTTGAGTACAAAGGATATAATGATTCTAAGTCTTTTAAAGTAGCCATCCTTAAACTGAAAGGGTATGCTTCTCTTTGGTATGAAACCATGAAAGGGTTAAGGGCTAGGGAAGGAAAAGAACCCATCAAATCCTGGACCAAACTGAAAAAGAAACTGTTAGATAAATTTGTTGCTAAGGATTACACCCAGGATCTGTTTATTAAGTTGTCTAAGTTGAAACAAGGAGACAAACCTGTTGAATCTTATCTGAGAGAGTTTGAACAGCTCACCTTGCAGTGTGATATAAATGAGAAACCTGAGCAAAGGATTGCTAGGTACTTAGAGGGTCTAGATAAGAGGATTGCTAACAAGGTTAGGATGCAACCTCTGTGGTCATTTGATGATGTTGTTAACTTATCTCTGAGAATTGAAAAGATAGGAAAGACTAAGTCTGTTACACCAAAACCTGTTAGGCCTTTTCAAACCAGACCTTACAGTGGATTGAGAACCATGGATACCCCTAAGACAGCACCCCCACCTACCTTAGACAAGGGAAAAGGCATCATGGGTCAGAAGCCAAGCACTTCACTGACTGAGAATAAAATTAGGTGTTTCCAATGTCAGGGTTATGGACATTTCAGGAAGGATTGCCCTTCTAAGAAGACCTTAACTATAATGGAGGTTGAGACTTGGGAAAAGGAAGGTCTACTTGAGTATGAGAGGGATGAGCCCGAGGTTGAAGAAGTGGTGAGTGAGGAGGAAGAGCCTAATCAGGAGGCAATAGTGGCACTCCCTGACACAGGCCACAGCTTGGTTCTATGGAGGGTAATGCACTCACAACAGATACCTTTGGAGGAGGATCAAAGGTCCCTCATTTTCAGGAGAAGATGTACCATACAAGGGAGGGTTTGTAACCTCATCATAGATGGAGGAAGTTGTACCAATGTGGCCTCAGTTACTATGGTTGACAAGTTGAAGCTAAGTACTCAAGAGCACCCTCACCCCTATAAGTTGAGATGGCTGAGTAAGGGAGCAGAGGTTAAGGTGGACAAGCAATGTATGGTCCCATTCTCCATTGGAAGTGTGTACAAAGATGAAGTTCTGTGTGATGTGGTTCCAATGGATGCCTGTCACTTATTATTAGGAAGACCATGGGAGTTTGATAAAAGCTCCATACACCAAAGAAGAAGCAACACCTATTCCTTCAAGCATGGGAGCAGGAAGGTGACATTAGCCCCTTTGCCACCTCATCAGAAGAGCTATGGGAGTCCCAGTGTGGCTGAAGACTTTAGTACAGTCTTGTTTATGTCTGAATCAGCAATGGTCAAAAAGTGTAGTGAAGAGCAACCTGTATTGATGTTGCTTTCAAAGGAGGTTCAGGAAGGGGAGTCTAAGGTAATCTTTGCAGAAGTTAAACCCCTCATTGATCAATTCAAGGAAGTGTTCCCAGAGGAACTTCTTGATGGCTTACCCCCCTTGAGAGGAATTGAGCATCAGATAGACCTTGTGCCAGGGTCTGTACTACCTAATAGACCAGCATATAGGTGTGACCTTAAGGCTACACAAGAGCTGCAGAAACAAGTTGGAGAGTTGATGAGTAAAGGGTTTGTAAGGGAGTCATTAAGTCCATGTGTTGTGCCTGCATTATTGGTTCCTAAGAAGGATGGGACTTGGAGGATGTGCATAGATAGCAGGGCTATCAATAACATCACAGTCAAGTACAGGTTCCCTATACCTAGACTTGATGACATGTTGGATGAGCTGAGTGGTTCAAGGTTCTTTTCTAAAATTGATTTGAGGCAAGGTTACCATCAATTGAGGATCAGGGAAGGAGATGAGTGGAAGACAGCCTTCAAAACAAAGCATGGCCTTTATGAGTGGCTTGTCATGCCCTTTGGCCTGTCAAATGCCCCAAGTACCTTCATGAGATTAATGACAGAAGTGCTTAGGCCTTGCCTAGGGAGATTTGTGGTGGTATACTTTGATGATATTCTCATCTACAGCAAGAGCAAGGATGATCATTTGAGGCATCTTGAGACTGTGTTTGAAATACTTAAGGAGAGTAAGCTCTTTGGGAAGCTTGAGAAATGCACCTTTATGACTGAGGAAGTTAAGTTTCTAGGATATGTGGTGTCTGGTAGAGGCATTTCAGTTGATCAAGACAAGATCATTGCAGTTCAGTCTTGGCCTGTTCCTAAAAATATCACAGAAGTGAGAGGGTTTCATGGCCTAGCATCTTTCTATAGGAGGTTCATTAAAAACTTTAGCACTATTGCAGCACCCCTCACTGAATGTATGAAGAAAGGAGAGTTCACTTGGACTGAGAATGCCTTGCAGGCTTTCAAATACATAAAGAAGCTCTTGTGCAGTGCACCTATCCTCAGATTACCTGATTTTAATTGCCTATTTGAGGTTGAATGTGATGCAAGTGGAGTGGGAATTGGAGCTGTCCTTATCCAAGAGAAGAAACCTGTAGCTTATTTCAGTGAAAAGCTAAGTGGAGCCAAGCTGAACTATTCTACATATGATAAAGAATTCTATGCTCTTGTCAGAGCTCTAAGGCATTGGAGTCATTACCTGAAGCCCAAGCCTTTTGTCCTACACTCTGATCATGAGGCATTGAAATACATAGGAGGTCAACATAAGCTCAGTCACAGGCATGCTAAATGGGTGGAGTTCCTCCAGTCATTCACCTTTTCTAGCAAGTACAAAGAAGGAAAACAAAATGTGGTAGCTGATGCTTTGTCTAGAAGATACACTCTGCTATCAACCATGGAGCAAAGGGTTCTTGGATTTGAGTTCATGAAGGATATGTATCAGGAAGATCCAGACTTTGCAGAAGATTGGTTAGCACAGAAAGAGGGAACAAGGACCATTGATTCACCCTACACTCTGCAAAATGGATTCATGTTCAAAGGAAACAAGCTGTGTGTTCCCAGAGGATCTTATAGGAGTCTATTGATCAAGGAGGTGCATGGGAGTGGCCTTGGAGGACACTTTGGGGTTCAGAAGACTGTGGACATACTGCAGGATCAGTTTTACTGGCCTAAGATGATGGGAGAGGTTCAGATAGTACTCAGGAGGTGTGGAGTTTGTCAAAAAGCCAAGAGTTCATTTCAAGCAGGACCTTACACCCCCCCTACCAGTCCCATGTATGCCTTGGGAAGATGTAAGCATGGATTTCATAGTAGCATTGCCTAGGACAACAAGAGGGAAAGATTCTATCATGGTAGTTGTGGATAGATTTAGCAAGATGGCACATTTCATTGCCTGTAGGAAGACTGAAGATGCGGTGAGTGTGGCAGAGCTGTATCTTGATGAGGTGGTAAGGTTACATGGAGTTCCAAGGACTATTGTATCTGACAGAGACACAAAGTTTATGAGCCATTTCTGGAGAACATTGTGGAAGTTGCTTAACACAAGGTTATTGTTCAGCACTTCCCATCATCCTCAAACAGATGGACAAACTGAGGTGACTAACAAGACCTTAGGAAGGATCTTGAGGTGTATAGTCAGTAAATCTCTAAAAGACTGGGATTTAAAGCTGGTTCAAGCAGAGTTCTCTTTCAATAGAGCTCCATCAGCAGCCACAGGCCACTCCCCCTTTGAAGTGGTCTATGGTACTAACCCCTTAATGCCTTTGAATTTGTCTAATGTGTGCAGGTCAGAGATCCACTATGATGCCAAGAAGAGGGTGGAACAAATGCTGAAACTCCATGAATCAGTCAGAAAACAAATTGAGAAAACTAATGATCTATACAAAAAGAATGCCAAGGTCTCTAAGGTTAAGAAAGACTTTGCCCCAGGAGATTTAGTGTGGATCAATCTAAGGAAAAAAAGGTTCCCTTCCAAAAGAAAGAACAAGCTGGAGCCAAGAGCAGATGGTCCTTTTCAAGTCATAGAGAAGATAGGTCCTAATGCCTACAGGATTGATCTACCAGGAGAATATGCAGTTCATGGGACATTCAATGTTGGAGATCTTAGTCCCTTCTATGAAGACTCTGAGGGAGAGGAAGACACAGGCTTGAGGTCAACCCCTTTTCAACCTGGGGAGGCTGCAGCAGGAGCTCAACCAAGGGGCATTGATGATCAAGCCACCAGCCAGACAAGCATGACCCCAAGACCCCCTCAGATGGAAGCTCGAGTCACAAGGTCCAAACAACAAGCCATGACAAGCCAAAATCAAGCCAGGCCAAGCCAAGTCATTGAGGAAGATAGTCAGGGCTCATCAAGCCATGCCAAGTTCCAACTCAGTCCACATTACCCACACAAGACAAAAACAATGTCAGCCAGAACCAGGCAGACCAGTCAGCAAACCCAGCACCAAGGAGGTACACCAGAGCATCCCAGCCACCCCCACCATGGCCTACCATCAAGACAACCCCCTAATCAACAAGTTTGTCCAGGATAATCCTTTTTGAAGTCTAGCAAAAACTCAAGTAACAAGCAGCCCAAGCTAGAGTCCAATGAACAATAAAGCAGAGAAGGTACAAGTTCAGATTGTGGCTTTCCTTTTGTTTAAGTCAACTTGTCCTCATCCAAGGCAGGTTTATCTAAGTCATAATAAGAGTAGAGAGTCGCAAGGAGCAATAAAACATCCAAGCAAGGCAGCAAGACAACCAGAGCAACAGATTTCCATTTCAGGAAAACTCTAAAAACTGCTTTATTGCTTTTTTGTTCAGTCTGTTTTGTGTCTTTGTGTCTGTATTAGTTAGTTGTTAAACTCGTCCTCTTGTGAGGCCCTTAATTAGTTAGATGTTGTTGTAGTTCAAGTCCAAAGCTGACCCTTAGATGGATTTTACATCCAAGGGTTCACATTGTATCAGCCTCCCTATATAAGGAAGGTATTATGTATTGTTTTCAGTAGACTTTTATGAATGAATTAACTTTGATAAATCCCTCAAATCTTTCAAACTTGTGCTAAGAGCTGTAGTTTGAGTCAAGCCTGATACATCTTCAAGGTGTCTGATCAGTGCCTTGCTTTGTGAGTCAAGTTAAATCTGTGCCTTGCTGTGATTAGCTTGCTTGCTGTTTGAGTCTAGTCTAGGGTGTTTGTGCTTTGCTGTAACACTTTAAACCTGTCTCAGAACTAGTCTTTGAGTCCCTTCTCTTGTGCCTTGCTGTAGGGGAGTTTCTGTACGTCATATCCTTTGAACTTTAGTTAATATAAACCACTCTCTCTAAAACAGCCTCCATTTCTGTCTGTGTTTGTTTTCCGTTTAAGTAAGCTTAATTAAACTTCTCTTAAACTCGCAAGCCTTAGTAGTTTACACTCCACTTCCTCTCCTCATTTCTTCTTCTCATCTCCAAATCCCGACTCATGCAAGGCCTTTATGCACCGATTTCTTCATTTCCGCCTTAATTCCTGCAAAATGAGACCGACATTTATAGAACGGGAAATCGGGAAGCAAAATGCAATTAAGAGCACGCACATCCGTGTAAACGGGCCAAAATGGGGACGAAAACGAGAGGAAAAATGTGACTAATTAAATGCTTATCAAATATGAAGAATAAATTTATATAATTTTTTCACATAACGTTATTGATAGTGTGTTTTATAGTCCTTCCACAATCCAATCCATTAGTAACACTTATTTTTTGTGATCTTCAAGTCAACACTTTATCCGCATTTTTCGTTGGTTACATGAATTTTTTTTAAAATAAATATAATGTTACGAAAGATTTCTAGATAAGTTAGTTTCATCCTTCAAACCTCATACGTTTTTCTATATTTAGAGTCAACGTTTATAAAGTTGGACCTTTAAAAAGTAAGTGTTTCATTGGATTGTATTGCAAGAAGTATTTAAATAAAAAATTGAAGTATATAATATTATCGTTCACTTTTTAATTATTACAAAATATTATGATAATATCACGGGTTGCAACATTTAACAATTCAATTAAATCATTTTAAACGCTCACGGCTCACAACCTTCATTATGTTTTGTATGAATGATTAACAATTTGTACTAAATGAAAATAGGGTCAAAATTCTAATTTTAAACGTGCACGAGTCATAGTATTCAGTTTGTGTGTGCACGAGTTAGACTAAATGAAAAACAAGTTTAACAATTGTCGTCACGGGTGCGAAACTATTCAGACTCGTGCTGAAACACCACGGATTTTTTAATAATGAATAATTTACTAAAGTCGTAAATTTTATAAATTCGTCTTTTACTTTTATTGCTTAAAATATTTTAAGTCGATAATTATGATTTCGTGGCTTTAAATTAATGTTAAATACTCCCTCCCATCCAGACCAAAGGTAACATTGGGCTTTTTGCACTATTCATGGGTGCGGAGAATCTTTAGTATTATTCGTAATATATAAGAGAAAATATAGTCATGCGAGATTTTGTTTGATTCATAATCATGAATGCTACAAGAATATCAAATTATTATAATTTTTAATAATGTGTAACTAAAGATATTCACGTTGCAAAACGCGTCTCGACAAGTGTGAAAAGCCCAATGTTACCTTTGGTGTGGATGGGAGGGAGTATAACTTAGTTTAGTTGGGTAGAAACCGTCGCATCTCAGTCCGTTAAGAGTTCATAATCAGATTCTACGCGAAAATCTAAATGAGTTGACCCAATATGAGATTTGGACCTTCTATTATTCATCTTCTCAAAACAAACCCAACAAATATCTCTTTCTCCCAACTCCATTTTTTAGCACTATTCACCTTCATCTTCTCCCTCAAACAACCAAAAACCACCATTAAACCTCAATACCTTTCTAAACTTAAGACGGATGTCATTTCTCCGTCTCTCAACGAAACTTGACGTTTTTTATACCAATCTTCTCCTCTCATCCTTCTCTTCATTTTCATACCATAAAATATCCATTTTCTTCAACTTTTTATAAAACCCATTTTTCTAGATCTAAACGTAAGACAGACATAACTTTTTCGTTTCTTAACCAAATTCAATTCCGTTTAATGTTTTGAAATCCTCTCACCATCCTCATTCTTCCTAGATAATAAAAGATTGAAACTTTTAACCTTCTTTGAAGACCGATTTTCCTGAATTTCGGTCATACCTTCTAGTTTCGTTATTTTCCAGAATTTTGAAGATTTTGGGTCAAGGGATTCGCGTGGGTTGATGGTTAGCTTGAGAATTGAAGATTTGAAGTGCTAATCGAGGTAATGTTCACAGGTTACTCGGTATCACATTTTATATGTTTTCAATGTGTTTTAGGGTAGTATTTATGAGAAAGATGAGTTCTTGGTTAGTTGTTGATATAGATCCATGATACATGTTGAACTGTTGAATTATGTCTCACATGTTTCAAAGTGATGGAAATTGGTAGTTTGGGTGATAAACCACCTTTGTGTTGCTTATTCTTGTGTTTACAACTTTAACGATGGATTAATTGTGCTATGAATGTTTAATAGAGTGGTTTTATGCTTCTATGTTGTGTGCTTAACGATTAATGATGGATTGATGTGGGTAGTGCAAATGAGTTTGAGTTCATATAAATTTATTAAATGTGTTATGAAGTGAATTTTATGAAGGGGATGTGCTAATGTTGATATTTAGTCAGGTGTATGCTCCTTTCATGTTTCTTGTATCACAAATATGTTAGTCTTATGCTAATTGAGAAATTTTCGTGTTAGTTTAGTGATATTGTGCTCAACTTTAAAGTTAAAGCGATTTGGGTAAAGTTGCGGTTTTGTGTTGTTGGCAATTCTTGGAATTGATCGTTGGAAATTCTTGTCTAAATCGAATGAGGCTTGGAAATTCTTCTTGGGTATTTAAATAATCATTTGAGGTGCTAGAATGAGTGTTAAGATGTTTAAACAAGTTTCATGAATGTTTGAGGGAAAAATTGGAATGAGAAAAATAAGTTTTGAATTTGTCTACATGAAGGGGTCAACTTCAAAATGCTCATATCTAGAGTTCTAGACATGATATTGATGTAATTTCAAGTCGAAGAGTTAGCTTGTTCTCTTACGGTTCTCAAGATAGGTCACATGCCCAAAAAGACTGAAATAAGTGAGATATGACAATTCTACCGAAACTGGTCGAAACAGTATTCTCACCGTGCGAAACACTCTTGGTCGTGCAAGTTGACTCCAGGGAGGTATTGGCCGTGCGAACATGGGTGTGCATAATGAAATTGACCGTGCGAGTTGACTCTAGGGAGGTATTGGCCGTGCGAACTTGGTTGTGCATAACGAACTTGGTCGTGCAAAACTCCAACTTTGCAATGTGACCTATAAACTCACTTTTATTGCATTACCTTGTTGACTATGCTTTAAATCTGTGTTCTAATGCTTGTGCATGATGTGTTAACACTTGTTTATCATTAGAATACACCACTTTAACCCCATTCACATGCTTAGTGACTGGTTATCATATGTCGACGTCCTTTGTGTTGATCGAGTCTTGGATGCGAAATGTTTATCATATGTCGAATCGGAACATGTTTTTTCCGAGAGTCTGGCCAGGTTTAGACTAGGACCGTATTATTATCGTCGTCCTACCAGGAGGAAATGAGTCTTGCATGTACGAAATGTTTATCGTATATGGTTCAGGGAAATGTTTTCTCTGTGGACGTGTTTTGATCATACTTGCTATGTACATGATGCTAGTGCGTGTCATTTACCGTGAGAGTGTGTATGCTTATGTTTGATCATATGATGGATTGTATATATTATTGATTGGATGCCTATGACTAGTTTGTATGTAGAGTCCCTAACCTTCTCAAGCATATGTCGCTAATGGTGAGATGCAAGCCGTTAGTGTACATGTGGTTGCAAAAGGGGGTCTTCCTCGAGTCGATGTTGCATGATGATGATACAATGGATGTTTCACATGCTTATGCCATGTTATTATGAAATGCCATACTTGCTTATGTGCGTTTTGATGTGATTTGGCAGGGAGAACCCTGAGTTTCTCCCCACTGACTGTGGCATTCACTTTTAATGAATTAGCATGTTGCAGGTTGGTGTTTCATGGGGTATTGACGAGTGAGCTAGCGAGCATTGTGCTTACAGCGATTGACCTTTATGATATAGTTTTATAGTATTTATTAATATTCTATTGTTGTATCTATCAAGGGATCGGGATCCCTTGCATTCATTTAAGTATCATTTGTATAAACGATTTGTTAAACTAATTTTTGGTTTTATAATGTAGTGACATTCGCGATTTTGCTTTTAATTTTTAAAAATCTCGTATTTCCACTGCAAAACTATGTGTTTACTTTATTGCTAAATAGCGGGGTGTCACACGTGCAACTATAATAACTTTTTTTTTTACTTTTCATCTGAATAATTGTGGTTCATATATTAGTTGTGTATGTATGAAGTCACCAGAGTAACACGACAAAGTATTAACTCAAATTTTGCTAACAAGAGGACTGTCGTACAACAACAATTACTCGCCCAATTGACTTTAATGCATCATTTACGCTAATTGTATATGAGATCTATAATCAAATCTAAATAATTATGTATTGGTTTATAAGTCAATTTGTAATTTATCGTTGTTTCAACAAAAGTAGGGAGATTTTATTTCTAAAGATAATTAACTATGAAAAAAGATAACTATCTAATATAAATATTATCTCGAATATTGCTTTTTAACATACCCGTGAAATTTGAACGAGTTTAAAACTAGTAATACAATTTTCTAAAAAGTCATTTATGTTCTAAAAAGTCATTATGTTATAGAATAAGAATGTGAAGAAATTGTAGAGAGAGACTTCAAGGGAAAGATTTAATAGAGTTAGTTTTGTTAATCTTAATAAGGGTATATATAGAGTACATATCATGTGAGAAACCTAATTACATAAATTAAATAAGTAACCACAAAGCACAATGGACATGCACATAATACGTTTCATAACACTCCTCCTAAGATGTACGTTACTAAAGAACATGCCTCGTTAAAACATTTCTAGAAAAACCCATGGGAAAAACACTAGTAAGGAAAAAGCATAGTACATTGTTCCTTTACACGCAAACTAATTAATAAGCCGCCTCGTTAAAATCTTTTTATGGAAAGCCTAGTGCGACAAAAACATTGATAAGGAAAAGGAGTACAACGCGTGCCCACTCCCCTTCATGGTTGCATTACTTGTAAAACGTCTTTCCAACTCATGATGTAGCAAAATTTCTCGGTCTTAAAAATAACTTTCAACATACTTGATTGACTTTATAGATGTATTCAAATAATAGGAATGGTTAGTTGATTTCTTCAAAACTGATAGAAATGAAGATTGGAATTCGTATTTTGGATCTTCACTTCTAGTAAACTTGTCACTTTTGCGGTTGAAAATACTGCACCTTTTCTTCGAATTCTCGTATCATCAACAATGTGCGTGCATATGATATGTCACTAAGTTCTAAACCATATTTTGTGAAATAATGCAATGATGTAATAAGAAACTAATATGAAAAAGCTTAACTTAGTCTTTATATGCACCTAATGACTCGATAATGGACATTGTACAATGTTCTTTTCAATATCCATAATTTAGTTGGATTCCATGTTCATAAGGTCTTTAACAACCGTAGACATGTCGACAGTCAAATGGACTACAGAGTCCTCATTCAATTGTTCATTGAGTATTGCGCGCAAATGTATATCCGTTTTATATGAATATCCTTTTATGATCATATTAAAGATGTCTAGGATCGCCATTTGTCATATATCACACGATATGTGTAATAATACGGAGTATGCTCAAATATTTTGTTTTACCCACTTTGCACAATTCCGCCTCCCCCCCCCCCCCCCCTTCGCCCTTCTATAAAGTGGTAAAAATTATATCCAAGATAGATTGCAATTATTTACATAACCACGTTAGAATACAAATTCTCATATCATATAGAAATGAGATTTATTAGTGGCATTATGGTAAGATTTTTATAAGATTTAGGGAGTAATTTATAATGCAATTGACTATCAATGTGCTGAATCAAAATGTCAATTTAAGAAGATCAAGTTGTTCACATAATAACAATTAAATTGTGATTTGCAATAGCACAAATCACTAGTATTTGAGTATGTGTCTTCAAGCGACTTAAAAACAATATCAATTTGTACAATTGAATTTATAAAGTTTTTGTCCAACCTCGTGTAGTGTGCATTTTTATTGTTTAGATTTCCAAAAGTCAATAATATAAAATTTTAATTTAGGTACTGCGTGTAATCAAATGTTTATTCAAAAAGTGTAAGAGTCTAAGCACGTCACTATTTGTGTAAAGTTAAGCTTTTCTAAGAAAATCGGTATAAAAAGAACCCGTACAACCTCAATTTTACATCAAATTTTTTTTTTCCCATACTTTTAAGCACTTGTTAATCATATATGTCTTAACATCTTATGTCAACTTTTGATAGTAGTTCGCAATACATTATAATGCTCCATATTTGGAGTTAGATATGCCTTAATATGTGCAATTGTGCACTTACTCAACAAACTTAAAGTTGGATGCTTACTTATAATTAGTAATTATATCATACATGCTTAAAATAATTTATTTTCATCTGCGTAAACAATGATGTGGTATAACATACCTTTGGTGTCCATTTAAATAGAAACAAATGATTAATATCCCTTTAAAAAATATTTAAGACGTAAGAAAGTGGAGAATCTGACTTTTCACTTGGGTAGTGAAATTAAACAATATGGGTACAATTACTTTCATGTTAATTAGATATGGGACCGTCTCATGTTAATTAAATATGATTATATGAGATCGTCTCACGTTAAATATATATGATTATATGAGATCGTCTCACGTTAAATAAATATGAGTTCATCTCATGTTAAATAGATATGAGACATCTCACATTAATTTGATAGGAGCTTGTCTCAAATTAAATAGATATGAGATATTTAATTGATAGAAATCATCTTAAACTATGATGATACGAGACCGTTGCATATTAAATAAATAGAAGACCGTTTCACAATAAAAAGATAGAAAATGATCTCTCATGAGATAGATTGAAATGAGGATGTCTCGCATTAATTCTTGCTCAGCAATTTGGCAAACATGCGAACTACAACACAGTTACATATTACCTGACTCTAAAATCGCTTAAGTTGAAAGAACTATAATCCATGAAGTATTGATTCCATCGTGAATATAATCCAAATAATTCAGACCAAGGAACCAAATGAAACAAACTAAGGTCCTGTTCTTTTGGACTTAATTTCAGTTCTTATAAGTTCAGTTCAGTTCATTTCAGTTCAATTAAGTTCAGTTCAGTTCAGTTCAGTTCAATTAAGTTCAGTTCAATTCAGTTCAGTTCAGTTCAATTCAGTTCAGTTCAGTTCAGTTCAGTTCTTGTTGTTGTTTTATTATTATTATATTATTATTATTATTATTACTAATTTACTACTACTACTACTATTATTACTACTATTAATTATTACTATTACGTTATTTTATTATTATAATTATTATAATTATAATTATTGTTATTATTATTGTTGTTGTTGTTGTTGTTGTTGTTGTTGTTGTTGTTGTTGTTGTTGTTGTTGTTGTTGTTGTTGTTGTTGTTGTTGTTGTTGTTGTTGTTAATGTTAGTATTGTTATTATTGTTGTTGTTGTTCTTGTAATTATTATGAAACGATTGTTGGGTTCTCTGAAATGAAATGACACGCTACTAAATTTTGCAATAAATTGGTTTGAAAATATATTGAAATATACAGGCGGCTGCAATAAGGAAATATTTATTTCAAAAATAGTAGCAATGTTAAAATAAAATAAAAAAACATATTAATGTCATACATCTCAAATGCTTGCAACTGTGAAAAATGTTTAGATTCAACGCAAATTACAAATTTTACTTATCCGGATCATCTACTGATACGAGTAGAACCACGGTTACTTAGTTCACGAGCTTTCATTGAATAAGGAGTCATTGAAGCCGAGCAAGCCTGATGCAACAGTCTAATGGACTGTGTCATAACTACCATTTACACATCAAGCGTAATGCGACGGTCCAATTGACTGATTCAAAGCTGTCATTTTAATTCCTGTTTTATTGTCATTTAAGTCTTGAATTTTATGTCCAATAAACAGCTTTTAGAAAGTCATAAGTAGGAGTTAATTGTAGTCATAAAACTAGTGTTAATTGCTTGTTTATGGCTGCATAGGATTCAGTTTTTATAGCTGTTATAGGGCTGCCAAAGAAGGTAAGTTTTAGCCTAATTAAGAGCCTCTTTAAGAGCCTTAATTGGGTTGTTTATTGCCTGGTTTGACCAGCCATAGTAGGCGTGTGATAATGCCTATTTAAGGCCTTGTTTTGTAACATAAGATACACACAAGATTTTGAATAAGAAAAAGAATTTCCTCTTTGCAAATTAACGTTGTTAATTGTGAGAACATGAGTGTTTGAGTGCGTTCAATCACAGCTTGAGAGTTGGGACGCGTATTCCAAAACTTAAGAACGAATCATTCGACGCGTATTGAGTGATTTCCCATTGTTAATGCTATAGGTCTAGCGTTGGCAAATATCCCGGTTACAAATCATGTCCTATTCCGCTGCACGATCGCATCATATGGTATCAGAGCCTAGGCTCTTGATTTCCTTAAATTCAAGACGGTCCTAGGAGCACCAAATTCAAGTGTTGAAATTCTGATTGCGATTGGAATTCAAGGATTAAACTCGAGCGAGGTAGTTCGAGGGTTAATCGGTTTTGATCTCTAGAGCACCTTCTAGTAACTTGTTTTTCAAAGTGTGGAAGTTCAAAAAAAAAAAAAAAACTTAACTGTTTTTGTCCGGGTACTGTTCATCCGGAACCAAAAAAAAAAAAAAAAAATTGTCCGGTACTATTCATCCGAAAAAAAAAGGGAAAGGCACACGTATCAAAATACTAACCCTTATCTCGACATTAGTAGGTACAAGAATTGGGGCAATTCTTTTTGAAGAAGGGGAGTATGATACGAGTGGGTTGTGGGTCAATGAAGGAACGAGTTCATTGAAAGTCGGAAATCAGTTTAATCATTCTCGAGAATAATTAAATTATTTCGAGCTTTCATTGAACGTGAGAGCTTCATTGGATGGTACGAAAATCTTGCTCGTAAAATACAAACGATCTCCAAAAGAATTGAAGACACTTTCAGCTTATTTTATTTTGTTTAATAAAAGGGTTAATGCCCTATTTAATTATTAAGATTTATTTGGTAATTTATTTAGTAGTATTTAGTAGTAATTACCTAGTTTTAATTCCCTTTAATTAGCTAGTTAATTTTGGGATTGTAATGACCTTTCATGGTCTTGTTTTGGCTATTTAAGGCCTTCTTTGCTGTTTGTTTTATTCATCCAATGAATCAATCAATTAAGAAATATTCAGAAATAAAGTTAAACACTTGTGTTTTCTCTCTAATTTGGGCGTGTTGTTTACATACCAAGTTTTAGTTAGCTTTCGACGCGTTTCGAGTCTAACTCGATTGTATCTCAATAGGTCTTGAGTTCAATCAACCCCATTGGCAAATTATAGGTCTAGTTTGTCAAATATCCTTACGAATCAGATCGGGTCGTACCTAGTACGTTTGGATCTTATTTGTTACCTCATTGTGTTCGTTATTTCCATTGTTTTTAAGTCCATTTCGTTCCATAATCTAAAATAGAACAGTACAACTGACTGTTCATTTCGTTATTTTCCGCTGCACTCATACGAGTATTACTCTTCCGAGTATAATTCGTATCATGATACGATCATGGATAGCATTGATGAGTTAATTGTCAATGTTAATAGTTCGTTGGGCTGCAATTCAAATCATATTGGTTTGTTGTATTTGTGATGGACACCATTTACAGCAAGATTGTCCGTTAAATTGGGGCATCGCGTCACCAAGGATATGTGACGAGGAATGGGGGCTGTCCGAAACTTGGTCACACACATCTTGGATTGGGCTGAATCCCTACGCCAAGAGAAATAGGCCTGAAACCATCTATCCCTCTAGGCAAAGTAGTAAGGTTTCATTGGTTGGGAGTAACAACGTAATAGTCGATGTGGGTTTGAAAGATACAGGCCAATCGAACCTTAAATGGCCTGAATTGTTGTCCCGCGGTATGTCAAAACCTCGATCTAGGGTGAGATTCAAACACGTTGCAAACAAGCAAGGAAAGCGTCGAGAATTGAGGACAATTCTTTTTAAAGGGAGAGGGAATGATACGAGTAGAACCACGATTACTTAGTTCACGAGCTTTCATTGAATAAGGAGTCATTGAAGCCGAGCAAGCCTGATGCAACAGTCTAATGGACTGTGTCATAACTACCATTTACACATCAAGCCTAAATGCAACGGTCCAATTGACTGTTTAATTGCTGTCATTTTAATTCCTGTTTTATTGTCATTTAAGTCTTGAATTTTATGTCCAATAATGTAGCTTTTAGAGAGTCATAAGTAGGAGTTAATTGTAGTCATAAAACTAGTGTTAATTGCTTGTTTATGGCTGCATAGGATTCAGTTTTTATAGCTGTTATAGGGCTGCCATAATAGGTATGTTTAGCCTAATTAAGAGCCTCTTTAAGAGCCTTAATTAGGTTGTTTATTGCCTGGTTTGACCAGCCATAGTAGGCGTGTGATAATGCCTATTTAAGGCCTTGTTTTGTAATATAAGATTAACACAAGATTTTGAATAAGAAAAAGAATTTCCTCTTTGCAAATTAACGTTGTTAATTGTGAGAACATGAGTGTTTGAGTGAGTTCAATCACAGCTTGAGAGTTGGGACGCGTATTCCAAAACTTAAGAACGAATCATTCGACGCGTATTGAGTGATTTCCCATTGTTAATGCTATAGGTCTAGCGTTGGCAAATATCCCGGTTACAAATCATGTCCTATTCCGCTGCACGATCGCATCATATGGTATCAGAGAATTAACAATGGTCACACACATCTTGGATTGGGCTGAATCCCTACGCCAAGAGAAATAGGCCTGAAACCATCTATCCCTCTAGGCAAAGTAGTAAGGTTTCATTGGTTGGGAGTAACAACGTGATAGTCGGTGTGGGTTTGAAAGATACAGGCCAATCGAACCTTGAATGGCCTGAATTGTTGTCCCGCGGTATGTCAAAACCTCGATCTAGGGTGAGATTCAAACACGTTGCAAACAAGCGAGGAAAGCGTCGAGAATTGAGGACAATTCTTTTTAAAGGGAGAGGGAATGATACGAGTAGAACCACGGTTACTTAGTTCACGAGCTTTCATTGAATAAGGAGTCATTGAAGCCGAGCAAGCCTGATGCAACAGTCTAATGGACTGTGTCATAACTACCATTTACACATCAAGCGTAATGCGACGGTCCAATTGACTGATTCAAAGCTGTCATTTTAATTCCTGTTTTATTGTCATTTAAGTCTTGAATTTTATGTCCAATAAACAGCTTTTAGAAAGTCATAAGTAGGAGTTAATTGTAGTCATAAAACTAGTGTTAATTGCTTGTTTATGGCTGCATAGGATTCAGTTTTTATAGCTGTTATAGGGCTGCCAAAGAAGGTAAGTTTTAGCCTAATTAAGAGCCTCTTTAAGAGCCTTAATTGGGTTGTTTATTGCCTGGTTTGACCAGCCATAGTAGGCGTGTGATAATGCCTATTTAAGGCCTTGTTTTGTAACATAAGATACACACAAGATTTTGAATAAGAAAAAGAATTTCCTCTTTGCAAATTAACGTTGTTAATTGTGAGAACATGAGTGTTTGAGTGAGTTCAATCACAGCTTGAGAGTTGGGACGCGTATTCCAAAACTTAAGAACGAATCATTCGACGCGTATTGAGTGATTTCCCATTGTTAATGCTATAGGTCTAGCGTTGGCAAATATCCCGGTTACAAATCATGTCCTATTCCGCTGCACGATCGCATCATCTACTTCCATATGTTCTTCTTCGTTGTTATTTTCCAATGCTCCTTCTTCATGCTCTCTAGGTTTGTTATCTTTCCAAATAGCTTCAGCGATGTCCATTCTCACTTTAGACCTAATTTTCATTCGATTTTTATCATCCAAGTTTGTATCCGTTCTCCCTTTAACTGCATCATGTTGTACAATTGAGATACCAAGCTTATGCATTCGTATGAAATTATGAAGTGTGAAACAGGAAACGATAATTGACATTTGATACTTTGGGGACATCTGGGGCATAGTTTTCAAGACCTTCCACCTCTTCTTCAACTGACCAAACGCACATTCAACTTTCATTCTTAATGAAGAATGTCGGTAATTGAAATGTTCTAAAATTCCTACAGGTGGTCCATGCTTATATTCAGTCAAATGAGATCTGACGTTCAGATCGCAAATAGGAGACAAATATCCAAGAGTATTAAGATATCCGGAATCCACCAAATAATACTTGCCTACAAAGTAAAATAAACTTTGCGTGAGAATTGAAAAATAATGAGCAATAAAAAAATATCGTAAATAAACTCATACTTACCTTCAGGTGGATGCGGAAAAACATATTTTGAGACCGTTAGAGAATCTCGCCATACGGTAAGATCATGGGCACTCCCTTCCCAACCCACGTTAATAAATGTGAAAATCCTATCGAATGAACAACACCCCATCACATTCCAAGTCTTACGACCATTGCGATTTCGAAATGGAATACCTGCACGATCACTCATAACAGCTTCTATATGCGTTCCATCTATGGCACCAATAGCATTCTAAAAAATAATAATAGAGGTGTTAAAAAATGAAAGGCATAAGGGTATAAAAAAAATATAGTGTACAATATTACCTTGAAATAAGGCCAATAAAGTGAGTTATTTTCTACCTCCGGGGGCACCTCAAGTAGATCGCGGTGTGGTCTAATGATGTCATGTGACAATATAACCAATGCATCTAATAATTTTTTAAAGTACTTACATATTGTAGATATGGACTGCTTGAATCGATCAGCAACATCACGATATGAAGATCCTTTGGCCATTATGTATAAACAAATTCCTATTTGTTCGTTCACTTTTATATATTTTCTATCAACTAACAAATTTCTTTCAATCATCA
This sequence comes from Heliosperma pusillum, assembly GCA_022085475.1. Classification (NCBI taxonomy): domain Eukaryota; kingdom Viridiplantae; phylum Streptophyta; class Magnoliopsida; order Caryophyllales; family Caryophyllaceae; genus Heliosperma; species Heliosperma pusillum. The sequence continues at coordinate 69,275 of JAIUZE010070206.1, forward strand.
AATCCACAAGTTGTAAAAACATAACTGTATCAAGTCGCAGTTGTTCAAAACATGATGTAGAGTTTTCATTCAACAACCTGTTGATGTATTCAGCGCCTCTTTCCCCTCTTTCTCTTCTAGGTTGTCTAGTTGATGACTAACGCTGTACACTAGCATCACTTGGTGCAAGTGACCTTCGCAATTCTTCTAGTGCAATAATTATAGATGCACGTCTAACATTGTCCATTCTACACTAAAACAATTTGAGCACGGTTATAAAGAAACAAAAATCATAATACAATTATTAAGTTCATTTATTTCAATATGAAAGCTTAAATATCTTAACCACAAAGTTCAAACACATAAAAACAACATTCAAACACATGAAAATAACAATCAAACACATAAACTTGAAATTACGAAATGCTTACTAAAAAAAACTAGTAAAGTCGAGTAAACGAAGTATCTACGTCCATCACTCCTAAATAGATCTGCTTCTGATTATCATTTTGGAGTACTGCTAGGAATATATCGGCACGTGTTTCATCACTTAAGTATCTGACAGCGGAAACAAAGTACGCATCACCCGATTCTTCTGCAACTTTCATTCGAGTCAATTCTTCACTAACCATTTGAGCTTTTGAGGGCTTACTTGATGAACCAATACCAGCTCCCGACAACAATGCAATAACACTATCAAAACTAGTTTCTCTTCTCTTTCGTTCTTCAGAACTAAAGGGTTCTTCAACTTTCTGCTTACGTGAGGTTTTCATGGAAATGTTCCTGTCAACTGAAGTTGGTGGAGTTCTATCCTCATCACCCAACACGGTATCCTCAAATTCATTAAGCTCATCACCTGACATTTCGTTGTCTTGGGATGTTTCATCAATTGTAAGATCCTCAAGATGCCTACTTAAGTAAGATGGCCCTTTTCCCATTGCCGGAGAAAAACAACCATCAACCCCATGCGCCAATTTTCCATCAAATAGTTTACTCATTTCATCAATCTGTGCCAATTGATTTTTGATTATCTTTAAGGTATGTTTTGCATTCCGCTGTATAAAACAAATTATGACTTAAATTTAGATTTAAGTAATAATATAGCTAATTGAAAATAAGAATGTGACTTTAAGAAGAATTACTTAATAATATTTTTACCTCCTTGAATGCTTTAAATCTCTCCGTAGACCTCTCCTCTACATCAACGTCTTTAGTAATTGGATTGAATGATATGCCAGTCAAACCTTAAAATTCCTCCCAACACTTGTATCTTTCTTTCAAATCTGTATAATGATTTTGCACTTGCTTTCCACTGACATCACATTCTTTTTGTACATTAAATATCTTCGCAATGTTTCCCCAATTAAACTTGCTAACTCCTCTAATTTTCTCCTCATTTAAAATATTGAGCAAAGTTCTTGAATTATCATCCGGCCAGGAAACTCTTCCTATTACGTTACTTTTGCAATATATCAATGCACGAGGGGAAAAGAAAAATGAGATTGTATACCATCTACCTCTATGTCAAAATCATTGTTAAACAATTATTTTCTTATACGAATGAGTCATGGTTTTTATCACATTATTATGAGTATCGTTTTAAGGTTAAGACGTGACAAATACATACCAAATTACTTCATTTAATGTCGAGAAAATACCAAAAGTTATCTTTATTACCCCCATATGATAGTGTTTGACCCGTCTTAAACTTAAGCGAGATAATGTTTGTCTTAAGCAAAATTTAATAGTATGTTATTCTACTGTTGGCTTTCTATGGGACATGTTTTTTCTACGTTTACTTAAGACTCCAAGAAACGTAGTACATTAGTAAGTTAGTAACCAATGCAATATCCTTAATTTTTTGTATTGTCTCATCATTTTTCTTAAGAACACAAGTTTTATACAGTAGTAAACAACTACAGTTTTACATATGATAGTATATTAACCAAAATAGCAAAAAAGCAAATGTTTAAACTGTAGTATATTCAATCTACAATGGGTCTATCTTAAGACGGGTATATCCGTCTTATCCTAACTATTTGACCGATTTTAAAGTTAAGACGTGTCAACCTATCTTAAATGAGAATTTGAGTTTCCCAATATTCTAACTTTAGTGCAAACGCTAAAACTTGATAAGTAAATTATAAAATTTAAAAATAAGAACGACTTATAGCAAACCCTATAGTAGTGTTCAATTATAGTTATGAAACAGTCATTCGTTCTTCTAAAATGATATTCATATATTACTAACTAACGAGTTGCCTTCTTATAATGCAATCGTATTACCATGTATAGTACTAACTATTTTAAACCGCCCTAAAATTTTGGTACGAAAACCACAAATTCAGCAAAAGAAGCAAAAGAATTAATTGATTAACTATCCACATTGGGTTCTGTACATGGAATAGTTATTACTGTGTTGTACTCCGTATATCACCATTAAAAAGTGAGGACTTCCCCTACTACTATTCTTGCAATAGTGTAATTTGTGCCACTCATGTGATCTTTCCCCTCAAGTGCTTAACACACCTTCCACCATTCTCTTTTACTGAATTTACTCCTAAGACCACGTGCCATCTTGCTTAGGACTGAGCAAAAATATACGATACGGTTTTAATATACGGATACGATACGGTATCCGGTTTTAATTACACGGATTTCCGGGTACACGATACGAATTTCCGGGTATACGATACGGTTTTTAAAAAAACCGTACCGGGTCCGGGTCGGGGAAAATCAAAACCGGGTATACGGTTTTGACCCGGTTTAATTAAAAATATCCAAAATAAAAGTTGAGTGTAAAATCTTTCTTTTCTTTTAACCATTAAAAAGTGAGGACTTCCCCTACTACTATTCTTGCAATAGTGTAATTTGTGCCACTCATGTGATCTTTCCCCTCAAGTGCTTAACACACCTTCCACCATTCTCTTTTACTGAATTTACTCCTAAGACCACGTGCCATCTTGCTTAGGACTGAGCAAAAATATACGATACGGTTTTAATATATCCGGTTTTAATTACACGGATTTCCGGGTACACGATACAAATTTCCGGGTATACGATAGGGTTTTTAAAAAAAACGTACCGGGTCCGGGTCGGGGAAAATCAAAACCGGGTATACGGTTTTGACCCGGTTTAATTAAAAATAACCAAAATAAAAGTTGAGTGTAAAATTTTGTTTTCTGTTTTGACGTTATGGGTGAAATTTTGAGCACCAATCATTTTATGTGAAACTTGTAATATACGCAACTCACTTTATTAGTGACAAATTTCTGTGTGAAATTTTGTAAATTTGTATTTTTGATATTTTATCTACTGACTTTGCAAGTAATTGTGTTTTGTAATAATGATCCTACTGGATTATATAAGCATCTTATTTATTGGTCGTTACTAATGTTGTGGACTCGATTTTCAGGTTTGAGCATTATCAATTAAACCGGATCCGGGTATACGGTTTTCGGGTACCCGGTTTAACCGGGTATACGGAAACCGGGTACCCGGTTAAACCGGGTCGGATCCGGGTTCTAATTTTTGGCCTTCCAAAAACCGGGTACCCGATACGGTTATTAAAACCGTATCGGGTACCCGGTTTTGCTCACCCCTAATCTTGCTTACCCTCCACACATCTTGCCTAATTTATAGACGGCTAGACCCATAAGTTACACGCCATCACATCATAACTATTTAAAGAAACACAAGTTTTCATTAAAGACGGACACTATTCGTTACAAGTTGAAGGTATATAGTACCCATATAAAAAATATGTGAATTCAATACGCACAAAAGAATCAAAGGGTAATATCAACATTCAAACCCAAAAAGATAGATTATTGATATAATGAAATATGATATGATGATCATGTTAATAAAATTAAAAACTAGTGAGTACGTGCCATAAAAACCCTATGATGGATTAGAACATGCGGCATAGTAAAGTCAACGCTGCAACACATATGAATGGCGCTGCCAGTGCTACTATGCTTTTATCAACATCAAATTAATACACTTATTACTTCTTACTCATCTACCTCATTATTCCTCAACTTTTCAATTAACAACCACATTACTCATACAACAATGATTTATACTTATTCCTCATCTCACTCTCTTTCATCATTTTATCTTTCTTACTTTAATATATCCCACACAATTTTTTATATTAAAAACTTATTAAAGTAATTTACTCGGGTTTTCTAGACGGTAATTTTTCGATAAATTTTTTTTTTAAGTAAGACGTTATTAAAGTAACTATTGACCGAGACGGAGGGAATATTTTTATTTTTTTTAAAGTAATGCTTAAAAAAAAATTATCCAATCTTATCCGCAATCTTGTTCAACGAACAGGATCGAAGAAACGAGATATCATCAATCCAATTTTATACAATCTTATCCGTAGCACAAATTCTTGTTTACAACCGTTGTAAATCAGAATAATTTACAACGAGAGTGTAAAACCATCCAAACCAAACACTTTTTCCGGGGATGATAGGGTGATTAACCCCTCGTTATAATTTACAACGGTTATAAGCAAGACTAATTGTATCCGTAGACATCTTTCTTTGTTAAGTTAACTCTGCATTTGTATTTACCATATAAAAGTCGGTTTTATTATTTAAAAAAAACAAGACGTTTTTTTTATAAAAATAATATATATTCCATGACTAATTATAAAACATAAAAGACATAAAATTTAAAACATTATTTTACAAGGCTACATTAATACAATATTTAAAAAAACAAACTATATATTACATAGATTAATTAAAGGCAAGAACACATAAAATGATAAAAGAACCCAAATTCTCGTTTGTGACGGGCACTTTTCGTCACAAGCTTGTGACGGAGCAAATGTGACCATTTTTATGGAAAATGTAACCAGTATATGACTGGTAACATTTTATGGAGGATTATTTTTTATCATATAATGGTCACATTTAGTCCGTCACAAGCTTGTGACCGTCACAAGAGAGACCAACTGGTATTTTATATATACCAAATGCAATGTACTATGCGTATGAAGCAAAAACTTGAGAAAGAAGTGTCATTCTACAGCAATTAAACAGCAATTAATTCATTGTTGTACACTCTTTTTCTTTCCTTTCTTCTTTCTAGCCCACCTCTTCCTCCGCTCTTTCTTCTTTCCTTTCTCGCTCAACTCCTTCTTCCTTCATTTTCTGAGCTACTATCCTCATTGTTGTACACTCATTTGCAGAAATTTTTTTACATCCTTATTCTTTCACTTAGCCTCTTCCTCAAGGTTGGAGATGGTCTTAGAGATTGATTCTTATTCAACCATTATGTACTAAACCTAAAGACACATGCGATTAGTGTGAATTATTCATGATTATACCAATTACCTAGTAGACTAACCATTGAGGGCAATTTATTGGATTCAAAACTTCCAAATACAAACAATACTATCTTATTAATATCGTTTGATGTTAAAACAATACACAAAAATTTGTGATTGAAACGTACCTTAATCGAAATTTTTTATCTTTTATATTATACCTCCTTTCTTTTAATTTGATTAGTAGAGTTTCGTGCTGATACCGTGTTATATAATAAGAATGAGAGGAAATAATTGTAGAGAGATAATTCAAAGGAAAGATTTAATAGAGTTCGTTTTATTCATCTTAATAAGGGTATATATAGAGTACAAATCATGTCAAAAACCTAAATACATAAAGTAACATAATTGACCACATAATCCAATGGACATTTATATAATACGTTTCATAACAATTTATATATCTATTTATTATACATGTCCATGCAACCGCGTCCTAACCTAATGTAACCGTTTTTTCTACCAAGTGCAGAAGCGGGAAAATTAGATTTCTTTGGGTTCTAACTCTTACATATTTGTGTCGATCACAACTAATTCACCATCCAACTGCATAGTTGCATGTGCCTTGTCGTCGTGCCGAAGCGGGAAAATAAAGAATTGAAAAAAGAGTAAATTAGATTTTACTCCTTTTTAAAACCTACTTTTTTAAAATTACTCCCTTTTGAAACTATTTTTTAATTTTACTGCCTTAATTTCACCTCAGGCAAGAAATTGCTCCCAAATTAGTTCTCAGGTGAAATTAACAAGTAAATGGACAATATTGCCCTTCATTTAACATACCCTCAATAGAAGTCTTTCATTTACTTCTCATCAAACTAACAAACAAAACCCCAAATTTGTTTTCTTCTCTTAATCCATTTGCACCTATATCTATCAAATTTCTTTGAGAAATTAGAATCAAATGTCTGGTAGTAGGACGAACCATAATCTGCATTTTAGTCCCAAAATTGAGGTGAGTTTTCGATTCAACCTTTATTCCTTGCCTCCCAAATTTTTAGAGTAATGGAGTGGAATTTTTTTTGTTGAAGATGAATAAGGAATGGTTTAGTTTAGATGAATTTGGAGTAATATGAAGAATAACTCCAATATGAATAAGAGAGAGAAATATTAAAGAAGAGGGTCAAGGGATTTGAGGGGAATATTCGTCATGAATACAAAGAAATGGACGGAAAATTCAAAAAAAGACGGAATCTAAGGCGCCAGTTGGAAAATGGGAGCAATTTCTTGCCTGAGGTGAACTTAAGGTAGTAAAATTAAAAATTAGTTTAAAATGGAGTAATTTTAAAAAAGTATGTTTCATAAGGGAGTAAAATCTAATAAAAAAATTGTAATAAAAAAAAAAGTAGAATCAACATTTGTAAAAAAAAAAATAGAAAATGAGAAAGAGCAAAGATGCTCAGTCAAACCTTTGATCCTACCATTTTTCTCGCCTCCTTCTTTTGCTCTCACACTATTTTTCTATTATTTTGTTTTCTTCTAAAATTTTAGTTTTCTATTATCAACACTGTACGATATACTATGCATCTAACATTGCCGTTTTTAAGGATATCAAAGCCATTGATCCGTCATATCGTACTCAGGCGGTACTCTGGCAGATCAGACTCGCCCATTACATCATCTTCATCGCCAAAGAACAACCATTGCAGGGGAACCAACTCTTTTGCTGTTGAATCTTCACCTGCATTTTTATGGACATGGCTCTCGTCTGGGGTTTTCGTTGTTGGGTCCGGCTTTTTTCTTTGCTATTGGGCAGCCTCTTCAGCTAATGAAGGCCCAGCTCTTGTCGCTTTTGCGGATCAAGGAATTTCAGATGATTCCTCAGATGTTCCAGGAACGTACCCTAAGAAAACAACCAAATTTCTTTTTAAAGGTCTGTTTTAAACCATTACAAATCAGCAACATTTTTTGAATAATACAATTATAAGGACACCAATTTTTTACAGATGATTATCGGAGAAGAGTTTTCTTTAATTATGAGAAGCGAATAAGACTGAGAAGCCCTCCAGAAAAGGTACTTGTCATTTCAGAAAAATAAATTAAATTCATTTTTCTAAATTTGTAATGATAAAGAACCACTACATGTCTGACTTAACTCGGCAATTTTTATGTGGGAAGGTTTTTGAGTACTTTGCCTCGATGCGAGCTTCAAGTGGGGAATCTTACATGACACCCGCGGACTTGATGAGAGCAGTGGTTCCGGTTTTCCCTCCCTCTGAATCTAATTATGTGAGAGGGGGGTTTTTGAAGGGAGAAAAGTCCCCAGGAGAACTACAGTGTGCGACATCCGAGTTTTTCATGCTCTTTGATACTAACAATGATGGCCTCATTTCTTTTCCTGAGTGAGTGTTATGGTTCCTCTACCAATTGCAATTCGAGATGGACAAGCTACCCAATTTCAATTTCTAAATGACAGATTTTCGAGTGGAAAAAAATGTGATTCTTTTTTCCGTCTTAAATGGTTTCAGGTTTACCTTTTTATTGACGCTACTCAGTATTCCAGAATCTAGCTTTTCTGTAGCTTTCAAGATGTTCGACCTTGATCACAATGGGTAAACTTATCTCATCTTTCTCAATGTTTAGGAAATATATTAATTTTCTTAAAAATATGCAAAAAAAGATGTTAAATTTTCAACTTTTGAAAAATTCAATTTTTTGGAAAAAGAAATCTCTCATTTCCCATGGGATTTGTTGTTGGCTTATATGTGTTTATTTTGACGTTTTAGAGAAATAGACAGGGATGAATTTCAGAAGGTGATGTCATTGATGCGAACATATAACAGACAAGGAAAGAAACATAGTGATATACGGCGTTTTGGCCTCAAAATTTCTGGTGGCTCTGTTGAAAATGGCGGCCTGATTGAATACTTCTTCGGGAAAGATGGAAAACAAGCTCTTCAGCATAAGAAATTTGTACAATTTTTAAGAGATTTGCATGATGAAGTATGGTTTTTACTCAAAATTTATAGGTTTATGAAAATTAAAAATTTACCTTGAATTTTAAGTGAATATGTGATCATCCTGGTTTAGCAGCCTAGTAAGAACACTTGGTATTCTAGTATGTTGTGATGATGTTTTCTTGTAATTCATAGATTTTGCGATTGGAATTTGGTCACTATGATCATAAGGGGAAAGGAAGTATATCGGCGAGGGACTTTGCATTGTCCATGGTGGCATCTGCAGACATGAGTCATACACCAAAGTTTTTAGACCAGGTTGAAGATTTGAACAATGATCCTGTCCTAAAAAACTTACGTATTACATACGATGAATTTAGGGGCTTTGCTGAGCTAAGAAGAAGCCTACGACCCCTTTCTTTGGCATTATTTAGCCATGGGAAAGCGAATGGACTCTTGACAAGGACCGACTTCCAAAGGGCTGCTTCTCATGTATGTATTCTCGACTACTCCGTACTTTATTTCTTTAACTTCCGTTCATTCCTACAATTGTTGGCTAAATTCTCACCAAATCCTTTAATATGATGATCAATTATCAAACACTCTTCTAAATGCCAAGAGTTGTGATAAACTTTCTTTGAATTGAGGTTTTGTTTTGGATACCATGTCTGACGGTAGCTCGAAGACATACACAAGTTTTGATGCTGTCTCAATTGTGCGCTTAGTAAGAATATTAAGTTTGAAAATGTAATGAATATCATGATTTTTTATTGACCATGATCATAACCATATGATGTGGTGATTGCAAGGTTTGTGGAATAAGGCTAACTAAGAATGTAGTGGACATAATATTCCACATATTCGATTTGAATCGAGATGGGAGTTTAAGCTCAGACGAATTCTTGAGAGTACTACAAAGACGAGAAAAAGATGTATCGCTGCCAAGAGAAGCCGGGTTGAAAGGGTTGTTAGCTTGTTGGAGGGACTGTACCACTAATTGTACTTCTAAGATGGTTTAGGCTATATTTTAAAATTGCAAGTAACATAGTAGCCATAGCCGTACAATTGTGTTACGTGGTACGGAGCGGAATAGCTCGTTGTTACTCTGTCTTGATTAGCAGCAGCTGCCTTTTTTTTATTATCACATTCCGCTCCTAATATTACGTATATCGTGTATACAAACTTCACAATTATCATTTATTTCACAATTGAGAATGAAAGTTTTATACGGAGAACTAGATTTATTTATTTTTTTGTTTTATGTTTTTTGTAATCAGCATGGCAATTGATGAACAATCTACACCTTTTTCTTGTTGATATCAATTTGTAGAATTGGTGAAGTAGCACAACTATATACAACATGCTTGTTGGATAAGCCGCATTGCAAAAATGATGAAACTATAATAGAAATTACAACACTTGGATTCAACATTATGCCAGACTGAATGAACGTGATCAGGTTTTTGGGTTTGTGATACAAACCCTCTTATAATGAATGAGATACACATGGTTGTTTCGATGACGCTACACTAAAGCGCAGCTAGGCTTAATTAGTCTTACAGTAATCACGTATGTCACACAGTAAACCCACTTAAGAGTACGACACAAGTAAGCGATTTAAGTGTCAAATCGACATTGACCTCAGCAAGGCATATCAAACACATGAAATAAAGCGGGTTAATTTTTATAGGAAAGGTGATATAATTCAATATTTTTCTATGGGAATCAACACATTGTAAATACCTCGAATTTACACCTTCTGCCAACCACCTAGTGTTTATTGGGCTGCATGTTTGGTATGTGAAACAATTTATGACAGTTCATAATTTTTTCGTCAAATGATAGCTCAAACACTTGTGTCTTCCCCTTGGTCGTCATCTACGTGCCGATATGGTCGTTTTGACAGTCATTAGAGTGATTTTGGAGTCCGGGTCAAAAACCGCTTGAATTTGTATAAACCGTTTTTTAAAACCGTGTCTGCACGCTCGAGAATATTCCGGATATTTTAATATTTCAAAATTTATCTTTTTTGGTAAAATATATCAGTATTTTATTTAGGAAGAATTCGAAATCTACCGCAATTCCATAATGAAACATGGAAATCTTTCTTTCAAAGTAGGAAACTGCTCGGGAAATGACGCAGCGGGCGCTGTGCCTCTTCCAAGAGTCGCAGTTCCTGCTGCGCCTCTTCCCCAGCTCGTTTTACCTGTTTCTGGAATATTTTCTAGATTTCTTTCCGTGTTCGAGTTATTCCAAAACTCTTCGGATTTATACCTATATAAGGAGAGGTTCGTGCACACTTTTAAGACACGCGAGTGTTCCGCTCTTCTTTCTCTCTCTTTGCATTCTAGACCTTGCTCTAATCATTTTCACATCTACGTGCTTGATTAATCGACCACGTTAGTGTTGGAGTAGGTGTCCTCCACAGTAGTGCGCCACATAATAAATCTCATTAAGAAATATAAGTGGGATATTTATTGACTATATATATATATATATGATTAGTCAGTTGATTAACGTAAATCAATAACGGTTGGCTGACTAGAGTTTGACGTTATTGTCATATGACCGCGGTGATCAACAGATCCCTTTCGGTCACACCTAAAGGATGAAATCCATATAGTAACTAATTATTTGTATATGATACAGTTGATTAGTCCATTACATATATTTGATATGTACGAGAGTTAATTGTTAGAAATTGAGTTAACAATTCAAATTCGATTAAGTTTATTTTTCAATTATGCGATAATTGACTAATAAATTTATATCTTATTTTAATATGATTAAATAAGATTGAACTTAGTAATTAATCGTTAAATTACTAAATTAGTTGAGGTTTTGAGAGAGAGGTAATTAGTTAATTATATTTACAAGGAGTTGTAAAATAAATTAACTAGGCATTGTAGGACCCATTATATATTGATATAATGGTAAAATATCACTTAAATGTTAAGTACATATTGTTTATTAATTTGTGTCATATAATTGTTATATGATCAAATTAACACATTAATTATATAAGATAATTAAACATATGATTAATAAGTATTTGTGAGACAAAAATCAAAAATCAAAATGGACCATTTTGAGCCATGTATGGCCGGTCATGGTAGTAGTAGTAGTGATGATAATTGTTCTTGTTTATGCAAACAAGCAACCTTATGATAATGACATATCATGCATTCCAAATCATTACTGTGACACCCTCAAATTTGCGGAAAGAAAAAAATAATTTAAATACATAACGAAGGGTGTCATAAATAAAAAGGTTCATTACAAAAGAAAATTTATATTATACATAAGAATTATACAAGACGGGAGACATATCTCCCGTATAAATACGGAAATAAAACGAGTGTATAATAATATACAATCTAAGAACCGAATATAGGTTCAAGGTAAATACTTCGCTCGCTAGCTCGTCAATGTACCCCAAATATGCATTCACCACCTGTTCGACCGCATTAAATATAAACACGGAAGCCACAGTCAGTGGGGAGTAACTCCGAGTTCTCCCAGCCACGAAATGTCAAGTTTAATAAAACATGAATAACATAAAAGCAATGTATATGGAAAAATACAAAACTTTAACAAATATGATATGTTTTTCATGTTATGAACAAATAACTAACATATAACCTAGGCATATGAAAGCTATCATTGAATAGATACAAACTATAACACGAGGAGGGAAGCTGGTAGCTAGATCAGAGGTTCCTCGCAGAAAGATGGCCGTGAACTGCAAACCTAATCAAACACGTATAATAGTTGGGAATCAGTAACAAAGTAATCCCAAACTCTATAATCTAGCCGGATTGCATCTCACTCTAAAAACTCATAGAATCATCAAACATGAACAGGACCATACTTCTACAAAACAGGCACAAGTTCCTTAGTGACGTAAATAGAAGACTTCTGTAATCGAGGTCTATACACGAGGTGGATATATTAAAATATGAGGCTCGCGGGGGTCACTCCGGTAACATGGGCCCAAATACCACGCAACACATCTAGGTCAGCGGTACACTAAGAAAACCATGGGCCACAGATCCAAAGCCATATCGTAGCTCAGAGGTTCCTCTCAGATAGAAAATGTCCAGATACGACTCAACCCTAAACCAGGTGCGCAGACCCAGAGAAATGCGAAAGATCCATCGCATCAAAGACCCATTGATAAATCACACGAGTACACCCTTAAGAGATCCATCAAGGGGTGATAAGTACTTAAGCTGGCTCCAGTCCCAAAATGGATAAGGCAGCCATGCCCCGACTTGGATATAAACCCCCCAAGCCGAGACACAAAAGCTATCAAGCAGTGAACTATATACTCGTTAAAGACAGTACGGACCTATCAATGTCATGGTCCAAGATACTCATTTAGAATTAGACTGGTCAAGACGCCATATACTCATAATTCTCTATGGGTACTTAGTCAACACGACATATATCATACAATCAAACAGTCACGGGAAAACTTCCTATCATGTGACTAATTGCTTATAAATCATATTCAAATATCATATCGCCTCATATCTACTAAGGCTTAGTCATTCATTCATTAAAATAAAACCTTACTGAAGACAAATACCACGGACCCGAGTCCCGCGACGGGTCATCAGTCAACGGGGCTGACTAGATTCTTAGTTGACCCAAACCCGTTTGAGTCAAACGGCTCGAAAACAGAGTCGTAGCCCTCGAGGAGTGAACCTAAGAAGATCACATTCATTTCATGTTATTTCATTCTATTTCTAACATGTGAGTTATTAAAATCATACGAAAAACCCGTTTAACTTAACGGATATCAATTTAAACTACCATCTCGTATTATAATTTCTAACATGTGAGAAATAGTAATTTTATGAAAAACCTTTTTAATTAAATATTTTACTTATTAATATTTCTCACTTGCTAATTATTACAAAACGCGATAAAAATAACGATAACTCAAAAACCGTCACAAGTCCCAAGGTGGAACCCACGGCTGACTTTTGGGCCGAACCCAACATGGGCCTGAATGGGCCCACGGGCCTGTTTGGGCTGTTTTGGCAGATTTTCCAACTTTTACTAAAACCGTTTCCTAATATTTCCCGCATGCTTTACATAATTAAAACCCGTCAAAACAACAACCAAACAATCAAACATCGACACAACCCAAAGACCAAAACCCGGACCCACCCTTGACCAACCCAGACCGGCCTGGACCGGGCCTGAACCGGCCTGAACCGGCCTGGTTTGGGTCCGGCTTAGGCTGATTTTTCCAGCCCCTTTACACGGTTCTCACAACTCCAATTCCAAATTAATTCTAACATGTTTTAATTATCAAACACCCATTTTAACAACCAATTTAACCCTCCATCATACAAAAATCATTATCATGAAGAAATCATAAAAATATAACAAGAACACTAACATATTTATAAATTCCTACAACATAATAAAATTAACCACTTATCATGTTACTAACTAAAAATCATAAAATCATAATCCTATGAACAAAAACTAAAGATGAACCAAAAACTAAAGTAAACCAAAGCTAAAGGCTAAAGGCTACAAAAACTACAAAAAACTATGTGACATCAATTCGTCGAGTAAATCGGAATTGTTACCTTAGCTAGTAAAATCAATTAGCACCAAAATAAGAAGTAAAGAAAAATAAGAAACCCGTCTTCTAATCTTCTCCTAAAATATACGAGTCACCAAACTCGTCTTCAAAATCTTCCCCTATAAGAAATGACAAGAATAATATCGTTAGAATTAAAACTTGATTTTCCATAATTAAAGTGTTGAAAACGATTTTGTCGGAATTGAAAATAAACCGTACTTGAAGATGGAGAGCGAAGAGTAGATTCTAGAAATATAAGTTAGGACGGATTTGAATAAGAAATGAAGGTTTTATGATAATTTTGCTCAAGAACGACGAAGAACGAATGAAGAACGACGAAGAACGTTCAAGAACGATGAAGAACGATTAATTTGATCTTAAGTTTATTTGTTGTAAAATGGAAAGTTGTTAGTGAGTAATGAAAAGAAAGAAAATATGAAGGCTTAAGAGGGGAAAAAGAGACGTGTGAAATGGAGAGGAATCGGGTCTGTTTTTACGCGATTTGCGGAGTTTAAGTTGACAGACCGATAAAGTTACAAATATCTTAGATATTTTTATTAGTTTAATCATATTAATTAAAAGATCTAATATGAGTGGGAAAAAAAGTGACATGGCGCGTGTGACTCATGTCAAAGTCGGGTTTCGGGACTTAAGTTGACCCGGGAATAGTTAAATGACGTTCGGTTAAAACCGTAAAAGTTATTCTTGAAATTCAGAATAAATTCAAAATAATTATATTAAATTACGATAAATTCCGATAAATCTTAATAAAAATAAATTAAATTTATTATTTTTCAAATATAATTTCGGTCTTTAAAATTACGAGGCGAGTCGGGAAAAGTAAACGAAAGTCAAAGTTGACTAAAAAGTCAAGAAAAGTCAATGATAACTTAAAAGTCAAGAAAAGTAAATGACGACTTAAAAGTCAAGAAAAGTCAATGACGACTTTTAAAAAGTCAAGAAAAAGTCAAAGACGACTTAAAAGTCAAGAAAAGTCAAAGATGACTAAAAACGGTCTTTTCATGAAATCTCTCAGAAATTCCAAATACGAACGCGGAAATTTCAAAATACGACTCGAAACAATAAATTCTATTTTAAAAACTTAAGTCTACTGAAAAGTGTTAGTAAATATTTTTACTAGAAAAATTGGGTACTTTTCGGGTTGTTACAATCACCCCTCCTTTTAAAAAGTTTCGTCCTCGAAACTTAGAAGAAGGAACGTAACATATATGTAGGTATATTTCAAAACTGTTAAAAATATACTTGTAATAAAAATACTGAGTCTTATCAATGGAACGGAAAGTTCTCGTCCGCGGTCAAGAACCTCGTCGTCCAATCAAAGACTTTAAAAGATACATTTTCGCATCAATAAATGAGAAAACTAGTTATCGAACGTCTCCAATAACGAGTCTCAACACTCCTTGACGGTAAAATACTTGAAATCATAAAAATTTCCAAAAGCTTTTAGTTCAAAAATTCTATAGTAAAGGTAATAACACTACTATCTATACCTAAAATTTCTAACTAAAGCTTCTAATAACCTATCTATACGAGATGATAATTGATAGAAGGAACGAAATATTCGAAAGAATAAATCGAAAAGAAAGAGAGAAAAGAGAGGAATGAATCACAAAACTATCATCCATCTATGACAATTCGAATGTCGATCATCAGATTCCTACCAAAAATATTTCATAAGCATGACACATTGAGTAACAACTCCCAATTATTCAATTTCAATCAGAATCTTCTAAGGTCCATCGGTACGGTAAACTCCATAACTAACCGCCCATGAAAGATTCATTACGAACTCTAATCTTCTTAGCTCCATTAAAACTCTTATTGGAAACCACCATCAAAATATTTATAATTAGGGAAACAAGATCGCTAACAACCACAAAGTAAAAGAGGCTTACTACGAAATCCTTTGCTCCAATTTATTCCAAAATTCCTTATCCTAAGTTATTAACAATGAACTTTCTCATCTTCAAAAGTTAAAAACACAAATCTTCAAAAGAGATTAGTTACCCAATCTCATTTCACTTAACTTTTGCCAATTATAGGGCAATGCGACCGTAAATCAATTTATTTATCTCTTCCAAACTCTCAATACATCAGTTTTTTGCTTATGACGATATTCCTCAAGTTGTGTCATCCAAATCTTAATTCCTCAAAGTATTTATTCTCGTTAGGGTCCAACATTTAACGACAACAAATTTTTTTCAAGTAACATTTAAAGAACCACTAAAACTCTTAACCACAACAACCAACCACCATTATGCTTAATTCGATCCTCAAAAAGAAATGATATTGCACTTCAAGTTTTCATAGTCTAAAAACCACTAGGAGCATTTCCTCCTAAGTTTATCCTCAAATCCTTGTAATCATCTAAACACGGAACTAGCTTAATAGGATGGTCAGGCATCATATTCGAAACTTCTTCTTTACTCCAAAATAGGCATATCATAAGCATGGTCTTCAAACCAATATTAACTTCTAATTCCAAAAGACTAAATTACCAATGAGTTAAGAAGTAATAGCCAACTCATTCGACTTTACACCTTCGAATATCATGAACTATTTACACACAAGTCATGACAAGCTTCAAGCATTAAAATCATTAGACATACCTTACCACACTTTCCTCAAGGATACCCATTCTCACCACCATAGGGTGAAATTAGATCTATACTATTTCCTCGAATCACAAGTTCATTCTAACTAACACTCATATTCCACAAAATTCAAAGTTCTTCCGACTAAGTATAATATACCTCAAACAAATGGGTATGACATCCACAAAATGTTACCAGAGGGAGGTAAGGATACCAATGGTAAGATGGAGGAAC
Organism: Heliosperma pusillum; assembly: GCA_022085475.1. Taxonomy (NCBI): domain Eukaryota; kingdom Viridiplantae; phylum Streptophyta; class Magnoliopsida; order Caryophyllales; family Caryophyllaceae; genus Heliosperma; species Heliosperma pusillum. Next base: position 85,952 of record JAIUZE010070206.1, read on the forward strand.
TATCAAGAGAAATTTTCAAGATGCAAAAAGGTTGGAAGAGAAAGAAGCACCTAGATAGAAGGAAGAGGGCATAACATTATAAGGACGAGAGAATTCATAGATTAAGAAGGAATTCACTTCAATTAGGCTTATAAATCTTCATATCTTCGGTAGAGGATACTCCTTCTAGGTAACACATATTCCACCCTAAGGCGTAATATGCTCCTAGCAATCTAGCTAGCCACCCAAGCATAGCCTCCTTGGCAATTGTCTTCTTTATGCGGAGGGACCTGGTTGGCACTAACAACGATCTCTTCTACACGCGATCCAACCGTCTTCATAAGAAACAAAACAAATTAAGTTACTCCTAACAATTAGCATAAACAAATAGACTACAACATAAATCCTAATCTACCCATCCTACCATTCTATCTCACAGTGTATTATTTTATTAAGGTCAAGTTATTTATACAAGGGTACACAAACGTGCGTCGGGAGCAAAAATGCTCTGATACCAAATGTGACACCCTCAAATTTGCGGAAAGAAAAAAAAATAATTTAAATACATAACGAAGGGTGTCATAAATAAAAAGGTTCATTACAAAAGCAAATTAATATTATGCATAAGAATTATACAAGACGGGAGACATATCTCCCGTATAAATACGGAATAAAAGAGTGTATAATATTATACAATCCTAAAGAACCGAATATAGGTCCAAGGTAAATACTTCGCTCGCTAGCTCGTCAATGTACCCCAAATATGCATCACCACCTGTTCGACCGCATTAAATATAAACACGGAAGCCACAGTAGTGGGGAGTAATCGAGTTCTCCCAGCCACGAATGTCAAGTTATAAAACAGGAATTAACCATAAACGCAATGTAATATGGACAATACAAAACTTGAAACATATAGATAGTGCTTTTTCAGTTATGAAAAAGAGAAACGAAAAAAAAACCGAGCATGTGAAAGCTATCATGTGATGAAACCGATAATAAAAATAACTAGAAAATCGAGGGGTAGGGAAGCTGGTTGTAGCTCAGAGGTTCCTCTCAGAAACATGGCCGTGATACACTCAAACCTACATCAACGTAATCTGTGAATCAGGTTAACAATCGATAATCCCACTCTAATCAATCTTAAGCCGGCTTGCATCTCACCTTCTAGAACTCATAGAGTCATACAAACATGAACGACCAATTCTTCTATAAACAGGCATAAGTTCTTAGAACAGTCAATAGTCGGCTTCTGTAACTCGAGGCTATACCACAAGGTAGGAAAAACATCCTAGTCCTAGACTGATCAGACCTAGCGACAACAGCTATTCCGTTCCCCGTCCCATGACATAACCGTCTATGAGAAACTCTACTAGGCGACCCCCTAAGCAGAGATGGCTAGTACTTAAGCTGGCTCCCTTCCAAAAGCGGAACTCTTAGGATGCCATGCCCCGACTTGGGGATAAGCCCCCCAGGCCCGGGACACAAAAGCTATCAAGCAGTGAACTATATACTCGTTAAAGATAGTACGGGCCTATCAATGTCATGGTCCCAGATACTCATTTAGAATTAGAATGGTCAAGACGCCATATACTCATAATTCTCTATGGGCACTTAGTCAACACGACACCAACCATAAAATCAAAACAGTCACGGGAAAAACATCCTATCATGTGACTAATTGCAGATAAATAATAATCAAATATCATATCGCCTCATATCTACTAAGGCTAATTCATTAATTAAATACAACCATACTTGAAGACAAATCCCCGACCCGAGTCCCGCGACGGGGCATCAGTCAAATCGGGGCTGACTAGATCTTAGTTTGACCAAACCCGTTGGATCAAACCGGCTAGAAACAGAGTCTTTATCACATAGACGTAAAATCAACATATTCATTACATGTTATTTTAATAAAACTTCTAACATGTGAATTATTAAATCTTACGTAAAACCCCGCTTGACTTAAAGGATATCAAAATAAACTACGATCTCGTTTTATAATTTCTAACATGTGAGAAATAATAATTTAATAAAAAACCTTTTTAATTAAATATTTTACTTATTAATATTTCTCGCTTGCTAATTATTACAAAACGCGATAAAAATGACGATAACTCAAAAACCGTCACAAGTCCCAAAGTGGGACCCACGGGCTGATTTTTGGGCCAACATGACACGGCCTGAACTGGGCCCCCACGGACAGATTTGGGCCTGTTTTAGCCTTTTAACGATTTTACTAAAACCGTTTCTAATTAATTCCCGCATGCTTTAAGATAATTAAAACCCGTCAAAACAACAACCAAACAATCAAACATCGACACAACCCAAAGACCAAAACCCGGACCCACCATGAACCAGCCCAGACCGGCCTGGACCGGGCCTGAACCGGCCTGGACCGGCTGGTTTTGGGTCCGGTTCACAGCCTTCCCCACGGTTCACACCACAAACAACCCCAAATTAATTACAACATGTTTTAATTATCAAACTACCATTTTTAACAACCATCATACAAAATCATGATTAAAAATAATTCATCCAAATTCCTCAAGAACACTAAACATATTAAAATCTCCTACACAACATAAAAATCATAACTTATGGAAAATCATAAAATTTCATCAAGAACACTAAACATATTATAAATTCATACAACATGCTAAAAATCACTACTTATCATGTTACTACCAAAAATCCCTAAATCACAATAATATGAACCAAAATTAAAGATGAACCAAAACTAAAGAAACACAAAGCTAAAGGCTATGATACTAACTAAAATCCATGAATCATAATAATATGAACCAAAACTAAAGAAATAAAAGCTATGTAACATATATCCGTCGAGTAACTCGGAATCGTTACCTTAGCTAGTAAAATCAATTAGCACCAAAATAAGAAGTAAAGAAAAATAAGAAACCCGTCTTCTAATCTTCTCCTAAAATATACGAGTCACCAAACTCGTCTTCAAAAGCTTCCCCTATAAGAAATGACAAGAAAAACATTATTAGAACTTAAAACTTGATTTTCCATAATTAAAGTCTTGAAAACGATTTTGTCGGAATTGGAAATAAAACGTACTTGAAGATGGAGAGCGAAGAGGAGAGTCTAGAAATATAAGTTAGGACAGATTTAATTAAGAAATGAAGATTTTATGAAGGTTTTGCTCAAGAACGATGAAGAACAATTGAAGAACACAAAGAACAAATGAAGAACGATGAATAAAGTGATATTTAGATCTTAATTTGATTTGTTGAAAAATGAAAAGTTGTTAGTGAGTATGTGGTGAGTGAGGGCCGTGTAAATATAGAGGAATTAGGAAGTCGGATTTTGAAATTGTTGTTACGGAATTGACTCGCCTTTAATAATTATATTACGGTAATCGATTAAATATAATTAGCGATTAAGTTAATTGAACTAAATATAAAGATATTATGTTATTATAATGAAAAGAAAGGAAAATATCAAGGTGAAAGAGAGGACAAAGGAGACGTGTGAAATGGTGAGAAATCGGGTCTGTTTTTAAGCGATTTGCGGAGTTTAAATTGACAGACCGATAAAGTTACAAATATCTTAGATATTGTTATTAGTTTAATCATATTAATTAAAAGATCTAATATGAGTGGAAAAAAAGTGACATGGCGCGTGTGACTCATGTCAAAGTCGGGTTTCGGGACTTAAGTTGACCCGGGAATAGTTAAATGACGTTCGGTTAAAACCGTAAAGTTATTCTTTAAATTCCGAATAAATTCAAAATAATTATATTAAATTACGATAAATTCCGATAAATCTTAATAAAAATAAATTAAATTTATTATTTTTCAAATATAATTTCGGTCTTTAAAATTACGAGGCGAGTCGGGAAAAGTCAACGAAAGTCAAGAAAAGTCAATGATGACTTAAAAGTCAAGAAAAGTAAATGACGACTTAAAAGTCAAGAAAAGTCAATGACGACTTTTAAAAAGTCAAGAAAAAGTCAAAGACGACTTAAAAGTCAAGAAAAGTCAAAGATGACTAAAAACGATCTTTTCATGAAATCTCTCAGAAATTCCAAATACGAACGCGGAATTTCAAAATACGACTCGAAACAATAAATTCTATTTTAAAAACTTAAGTCTACTGAAAAGTGTTAGTAAATATTTTCCCTAGAAAAATAGGGTATATTTCGGGTTGTTACATGGCCGGTTTACATGTAGTGGAAGGTCATGATGGTTGCTCTTATTCATACTCACAAGCAACATGTGATTATGATATGAATAGTAACCTAAAATCATTTCATACTAACACTACACTCTACCACTTTGCATGGCAATAAAATAAGAAGAAAAAATCACTCTTTGGTGATCACTTTGGCCGGCCCTCTTGGCTATAAAGAGAGCAATTGTTGTTCATTTCATTACTTCTTTATTCTTGCTTATTTTATCATTCATCTCTCAAAACTAAACTTCTCTCTAAAAAACTCTCATATACTAATATTTCTTAAGTATTACTAGTGTAGTAATATAGTCTAATATTAGTAGTATAATATCTATCTTATTATCTAGTTAATAATAAGAATAGATTATTTGGGTTTATCTTGGTGCAACTTAGAGAAGATCTTCTAGTTTGGAGATTACTTGTGTTCATCCATATTAATAGCTCAAGAACAACAAGAAGGAGTTCTTGTTGTGCCCATATTATTTCCATATCAATGTGAGGAAATTTCTTCTTTTATATAAATGTCTTTATATTTGCATGCATTTTACATAGATCATTAAATACTAAATTAACAAGTAATTTAGCAAATAATTACAGGAGTCTAATTAAGGTCTATGGACTTTCAATTTGACCCCAGTTACAAAGGTCGTAGAGCATAAATCAAAGTCACTCTGAAACTGTGCCACCTTAGGCGAACAGTCTTTAGTCAAAGAATTGGCTCAAAAATACTATAGTAGCTCTTGCCACGACCAAGCTACAAGAGTTTCCAGAACTCTATAAGTGGTCACTGCCCGACAGATTGTCCCTTACAGTCTGTCTATGTGATCGACTGGTCATCCCTTATGACCCTATGGCACTTGAACTTGCCATCAATCGCATAACACTCTAGTCACTTGGAGACGTCACCTCATATAAGCAACTAGGGGCCAATGCTATGTTAATACAGTCGACTTTAATAGGGTTCAAAAGTTCTCTCTACAACCCATTGGGATATAACAAAGCACAAAACGGGTTTTAGAAACTCAAACGATAAATGTGATTATCATATATGAACAATCAACACAATGTTATTGCTTAGTATCATATAATCTAAAGTTTATTTCGTCCATGACAATTCATGACGATTTTATTTAAATGCAATAAAGGTTTGGGTAGTGAATATACCATATATTCATTTATTCCAACATTGTGAATTGCTTTTTCCTTCCATCCAACGTTATTCCTAATAACATGAATTCATCTACGTACATGTCTAGATCTATATCTAGAGTTGGGCTCTTTAACTTGAAAGATGCTCCCACTCGTTATCATGATAACTGATAGGTATTTGGGTGAAAGGATCTACCATTAGCTCCTTATAAGCCACCTTATCCTCATCATAATGTAGTAGATCTCTATTTGTAGAATTTATAATGATTGACTCTTCAATCATGCTTTTAGTTATTCGCTTCTTATATATCAAAAGTATGCCTAGGATTTCGATATATCCTTATAAGTTTGGAATTTGGGTTTGTGTAACCATTACCACATATCCAAATTTTTTCTACCAAACACAAGAATGTATCCCTAGTTCTCCTTTAGAACTCTATGGATGTTTTTGTAGGCTATCCAATGACAGTCATGTGGATTGATTTATTATGGGCTTGTCATCCTCCTAGCATACAATTTATTTAGGTACGTGTATGTAATGGCATACATGATTGGTCTCATGTGATCAACAACTCTTAGGTTCAGTGGATGAGTATGACCCTTTCATAGTGATCCCACTTTCATCAACATGAATAACCTATTTTAACTTGTTGAAATAGATAAAAGATCTTATCAATATAAGACACTTTTTAAATGGCAAGCTAAAATCTTCTATTACACAATAGATTTTTATTTTAGTATACATGTTGCCCTCTTTCATCCAACATTAAAATCCAACGATTTCTTTCAAAAAAGGTAATGTGAATACGTCACTTACAATGAGTGATACATCATTCACGTGGAAAACAATTTCTCCCACTGAACTTCATGTCTTTACATGTCTTTAACTCCCATTTATCTTCATGTCTATACATGATTTTAGCTCCCACTTAACTTCATGTCTATACATGATATTTCGACAATTTGAGTGAAAAACTTCTTATATCTTATAATAGAAAAAGATCATCATAACCTCTAGATAGATACATACCATAGGCTTGTGTCATGTACACATCCTATTCCAAATCCCTTATTTGGACATGTGGTTTTGTTGTGTATCTAGTACACACCTACTATAAGGTATTTCACTGATGATTTGGATCTAAGCATAGTTACGCATTAACTTAGCTTTTGTAGACATCTACATGTCTATCCATGCAACTATAATTGGACACTTCCAATTAAAACATCTTCATGTTTATAGAATGATTTTGGACAACTCCAAATACATCATTCCTTTGCATCGATTCCATTTATAATTTATTTTCATAAGTCTCTTATGTTAGAAAATCGAATTTTAAAATTTTTAGGTGCTTCCACTTACATAGATCATAATCTTATTATATCAAGAACATTTTCTTTTGGTCTTGTCACTAGTCTAAGGATTCACTTAAGAACGCTTTCTTTTGGTCTCCTCACTAGTCTTGAGTCTAACCTAAGAATACTTTCTTTTGGTTTCCTCACTAGTCTTGAGTCTAACCTAAGAACACTTTCTTTTGGTTTCCTCAACAACTTACAAGTTCCTAACTAGTTTTTCGTTGTGACTTATTTTCTCCCACTCTATCTTTAGAAAAATACAACTATTTTCTTCAAAGATAGCCTTATGAGCCACAAACAAATTTGTTCTCATACTTTTGAATGAGGTATAAGTTATCAAAACTAGACTTTTAATGATCTATTAAAGACTTCATTGTAAAGACATCAAATCTTAGCTTCCAGATAGACTAGTTCTATAAGCTAAAGAGGTGTACTCATATTTATGTCAATTACAATCTTTATAAGTGGTGTAGCCAATTGGTTTTGTAGACTCCCTACTTTGAGTTCAATAACTCAATTTCGACTTAGCAATTGATCTTTCAAAGTGAGAATCGAATTCTTAGCCTTTTATTATAATGATCCAATCATCATAACACTATCATGATCAATTTGAGTCTATAGAATTTATGTTATTAGTTCAAGTAGAGTATAATGACAAGTTTTAGAATGAAAAAGTTTCCATAAACCGAGTGACTTGGGTTGAAAACCAAGTCACTAATATCCAATTACAACCAAATGTTAATAAAAGGAAATAAACAAATTTCCATTGTCGAACAAGGAAATAAAGAGTTTCTAAAACAATGTCACAAAATACAACCCAACAAAGAAGACAACACAAAATGAGTCCAAGCTTTCTTATGTCTTCATCCATGGGTGGCTACCTTAGCTTCCCTTGAAGAACATCTTTAGGCTTGCTTGTCCTTTCCCTTGTCCTTGCTTGGGTGCCTTAATTACAATTAAAAAGGGTAAGAATCACAACTTGTATCGATATACCAAAGTTGAGATCATAACATAAAAGATAGGGATGAAAATTTACCAACGGAAACAATTTTTCCGGCTTTGATATCTCCTAGATACTTGGGGCAATTCCTTTTCCAATGGCCTATGCCATTACAATAATGACACTTGTCCTCGGTGGAGGCACATTTCTTAGGCTTGGGTGAGCTATTCTCAATAGCTTTTCCCTTGCCTTTTTAGGTGGAGGACTTCTTCCCTTTGCTTGCACCCTTTGTGAACTTCCCCTTGCTCTTGGTATTGATGTGAAGTACATACTTGGTGGTGCTAACATTTAACCCCATGTCTCTCTCCTCTTGCACAAGCATTTTGTGCAACTCGTGAAGAGAGGGTTGCATATTTTGCATATTGTAGTTTACCCTAAACTGCACATATGCCTTGATTCTCCCCAAGGAATGTAGTACACGGTCAATTACGAGTTGTTCGGGAATGTCAACCCCTTGCAATTTAAGAGTCTCGACATGCTCAATCAATTTGAGTACATGAGGGCTAACCTTTTGGCCCTCTTTAAGATTCAGGTCGAAAAACGCGGATGCCGTTTCATATTGAATGATTCTAGGAGCTTGTGAAAACATGGTCACGAGCTTGGCATAGATCTCATAGGCCGTGCTCATCTTTATGGCACTCCTTTGGAGATCGGCCTCCATAGAGAAGATCAAAACATTTTTGATCGCGGCGGCTTCCTTTTGGTAAGCCTTATAGGATCGCCTTGCGGCGGTTGACCTTTCATTAGGTGTTTCGGGAGAGGCTTCGGTAAGGTAACGAAGCTTGTCGTCACCTTCCGCGGCCAAGCAGAGTTGCGCATCCCAATCGGCAAAATTTGCGCCATTCTTTTCTAACTTGCATCGATCCATGAAGGATCGAAGCCATGAAACGTTTGTGAGAGTCGGAGCGTTGGTATTTGGAGTTGCCATTTGCGAATAAAATATTGACTACAAAAATGAGATTAAGGAAATGTCAACATTTATCATTTTAAATACTTGTAAACATTTTAAACAAGTTTTAACATTTAAATAGTGACCTCTACCCAACTATTATAAACGATTCCGAGATCCAAATTCATATCAATTTGGGCACGGTGAGCCGATTCATCCCTTATTAACATAATTCGGTGGATTAACTCTTTAATCGATTCTACATTAGAACTCTCGGTCGATAATATTACTTTAATATTTATCTTAAGCCCGGAACACATGCGGCTACGGTCGCAAATGTTTTCGTTGAGCTCAATTCAAATTTTGAAATAATAACCTTTATTACCCCACTTACCCAATGTAACAAGTTTAGCACCCCGGTGAGTCGAGCCTACTTCCTTACGAAATTGGGATTCATGGTTTCTACATTTGGTAAGGCTTGATCTCAATTATTTATTATGAGATGTCATGTCAATTTATTATCTATCTCGTTTAAGTGAACTAAATCGATGAATTAACGATAATTTTAATTGACACGGTCGAATACTCGATAAAATATGCATGTCACGTTATGGCGAATTGGCAATGCATGCAAACATATTATTTAAACTGCAAGCATAAAAGTAAAACTCCTAGTATGGCCTTTCCTAGAATAGAAAATCATATAATCTATTACAAGTTCGGAAACCAACTCCTTTGGTCCCTTGAACTTCATAAGCACGCCTCCCAAGATCACCGTCTCTCTCGGAACTCCTTTCCGAATGGCACCGTCTTTGGGAAACTCCGGTTTTACAATTAGTTACAAAATATATAATAAAATTACAATAATTTCCTATTATACATTTGTAAAAATAAAATAATACAATAAAAGTGATACTAGATCACATTAAATTACAACCGAATCAATATTCCCTTATATTTCGGGTAATATTGATTAAAACTAAGGCCATACAAGGAATAAATTACATTTTTCCAAATTACATAAATAAAATATGACATTCATAAATAAAAATGCAGAATTATGATATGTATAAAATATGCTCATTTTAAATGCCAAATCGCCCTATATTACGGTTTATATCGAATATAACCCGGTTTTACGGAAATGCGTGATAATAACATTTTAAAATCACCAAACAATATTTAAATAATATTTAAGTCCACGTTAATTATCCGAACTGATTTAGGTCTCAAACATTAGTCATCACTCAATTTTTTTGACAATAATTCAACTTGTTGTTATTTAATTGCTCATAATTAGACTTTTAAAATAATATTTTAATCAAATAAATCCAAATTTAATTATAATAATTTCAAAATTTGAATTTTAAATTTTTGTACATTCTGGAACATTTCCATGACACTCGTAATGTCAAAAATCATGGTTTAAAAATTCGAATCATTTTTGAGAAAAATCGGTTGCGCTTTATCGGTTTTATCAAATAAAATGCATAAAGCATGCGAAAATTAATCATATTAAATTTTCAACTTTAGATCTGAAATGTGGGACAATTATGCAACCAGTAGCACTTTTCTCTTAACATGAAATTTATTTTAGCTTTATTTTCTAAGTAAGTCACCATTTTTGACATTTTTACATTAAAACTTCATAAATCATGCTAGACAAATCATATTAGTGAAATTTTCCAGTCTAACAGGAAAACATGCATGTGACATCATACTAAATTTTCATGTTTATATTCAAAGCGGAAGTATTTGTAACCATTTGACCTTTATTTATTTCATTTTATCATATAAAAATCATAAATCATACGAAATAAGTCCACTTCACACGAAAGTTTACATACAGTAAGTAAAATGCACATGTGATATTGTGTAAAAAGTTCAAGGTTAGAAGAGAAGTCTAACTATTTTTAGCATTTTAAACATCATTTTACTCATTAAAATATAATAAAAACATTAAAAATCATATTTGAGCACTATAAATTTCCATAAATCATCAAAATGAACTAAAATCATATTAGGACCAGAATATATTGACATGCAAATAACTTTGTGATTTTATCTTATAAAACACAAATTACTAGTTTTCTTTAAGTTACAATAACTCGAAAAAACTAAAAATCGATTATGCATGCAACAATCAAGGCTCTTGATACCGCTTGTAAGTTTCTTAAACTCAATATTAGACATTTCTAATATCATTATGCAATTAGTTTACTCATAAATTATTTAGATCTTATGCATGTATAACTAAAAATACAAAGATAAGAAGAAACTTTTCCTTACATTGATCTTATAACAAATTTGGGCACAAAATAGGACTCCTTCCTACTTTGTTCTTGAACTTACAATGTTAGGGATGAACTTCCAAGTTCTTAGTGTAAGAACACTCCTACTAGATGCACCCAAGACAACCCCCAATACACTATAAAATACTACACTAGTATGATAGTAGTAGTAGCCCTTAAAGAAGATTAATATCACTATTACTACTCTTAGTAATCTTATATTAATATTAGAACTTAGTTTTATTCTCAACTTCTCAAGTTGTTTTTTGTGAGAATCTTTTAGAGAGATGTATGAAAAATATGATCAAAATCAAGTAGTGAATAAAGAGGAGAAAATCTCCTCTAATGGACACCACCAACCGGCCATACATGCACATGGGGGAGGGTGAGCATTCTTTTGCATTTACAATGCACTAGGGTAGAGTCTAGACTTAAGGTGGTAATCATGTTGTTTTAATTATTAATTAGAACAACAAATCATGACCTAAAACCCTACCCTTATACCCTCCCAACCGGTTTTACAACATAAAATGGGTGTCCATTTTATTTTTGTCAGTTATCACATATGTGACATGTGACATGTAACATGTAATTAAGTTTATAAATGTACATTTAACTAATTTAAAGGCAATTTCATAACAAATAAATTAGACTTAACATTTTAAGTCACATTTTATAATTACATGTAAATAAAATGGGTCATCTCATATTTGGTTAATATAATCTACAAAAGTTTGTAATTATAATCGACCAATTTCACCTATCTCAAATGTTTCATAAACATAATGCATTCTTAGTAATGTGACAATTAAATTACGAAAATGAATCTTATTTAATCATATTACAATAAGATATAATTCTCACTTTAAACCTGTTCAAATTAAGGGATTAATTAATCTGTATCGCTATACAATTAATTAATGTACATGATTAGGGGATTGTCCTTTAGGTGTGACCTCAAGGGATCAACTGATCACCACCGTCATACGACAGTAACGTCAAACTCAATTGAGCCAATCGTTACCGATTTATGTTGACCAGTTGACTATAATATTCATCATCCCTTCGTATTCTTATTATTGAGATTTAATTATGTGATCGCACTATTGTTCAGGACACTTACTCCAACACTTTCCACCATTGGCTTGGACATAGCCTTCATCAAAGAAAAATATATTTTGCTTTCACCAACATTAATAGAGAGGTGCCCCTTCTTCACATCAATTATGACACCTCTGTTTGCCATAAATGGTCTCCCAAGGATAATGGGAGTTTGTTGGTTTTCGGGAATGTCCAAGACCACAAAGTCGGCGTACCCACTTTCACCGGGACATCTTCAAGAACTCCCTTAGGATATTTGACCGAACGGTCGGCAAGTTGTATGGTCATGGAAGTGGGTCTCAAATCTTCAAGGCCAAGCCTTTTTGCAAGGGGGAGAGGAAGGATGCTAACACTAGCTCCTAGGTCACAATGAGCTCTTGTAATTGGAATGTTTCCCACCACACAAGGTATAGAAAAGCTCCCCGGATCTTGAAGTTTCTTTGGCATGTTATTCAAGAGCACCGCACTACACTCTCCCGTCAAGACTACAAGCCCATCATAGGTTATGCTCCGCTTCTTGGTTAACACCTCCTTAAGAAATTTGGTGTATAGTGGCATTTGGCTCGCTTCCTCGGTGAAAGGTGATGAGATTTCAAGCTTTATTAGCATCCCCACAAATTTTGCAAATTTCTTCTCTTTACTCACGGCCTTGGGCCAGTTTGGAAAAGGTAGAGGAGGTGTGTAATTTTTGGTTACATTTGGAGGAGGTTGGGTGATTTCATTTTCCCTTGGCATTTCTTCTTTTTTCTTCACTAAGGTAATGGTCTTCCACCATCTTACCCTTCAACTTTCTCTTGTCTTTTGGAGTCATGGATTTTTGGGATTCTTTCAATTTGTTCTCACCCACCAAAGTGATAGCATGCAATTGTTGGTGATCTGGTGGCCAATCCTTAGGCTGAGAGCCTTGGATCGGTAGAATATGCTCCCCTTTTTGAACATTAATGGGTTCCTAGTTGGCTAAGTAAGAATCAAAATTTCTTTGTTGAGCTTGGACATTAGAAATGTTGAATCTCAAGAGTTTGATTATTTGATCGTATTTGACTCACGTTGCATAGCCATATTCTCCATACCTTTCAAAATTTGTTCAATTGAAGAGTTGGGTTGTTCAATCAAGGGAGGTGGTTGTTGGAAATTTTGTTGATTTTGGGAATTGTGCTTGTTGTGTTCATTTCGGTTTTTGTTGTCTCTTTGATCTCTAAATGGAGGAGGTACATAGGATTGGTTGCTTTGATGTGAAAATCTCCTAAAGTCGGAATTTTGGCCTTGGTTGTTGTTGTTGTAAGACCTTGAATGGTCGGGTTTAGGAGGTGGTTGATATTGAGGAGCTTGATATTTGGGGTCCAAGGGTTGACCCTCATAAGAAAGCCTCGGGTCTTGATTGGGAAATGCTCGGTAGAAGTTTTCATGGCGTTGATAGGAGTACCTTGTTTGTTCTTGCAAAGAATAGCAATCTTGTTGAAAATGGTCATCTCTTGGAAAGAAAGGGCACAAGTCATATGTGTAGCCAACACCACCACATGTGTCACAAATAGGTTGTTGAGAGTAGGTTTTTAGAGGAGACCTTGGTTGCTCAAGATAGTAGACTCTATCATGACTAGGTCTCTCCCCTTGGATATGATGAATTTGTGCCTTGCCTCTTTCCAACCTCAAATTATCAAACTTCTTTGATAGCTCATCCAACTTGATTTTTGTCTCCAACTCAAGCCTACTAGGCCCTTCACTCTTACCCTCACTCTCTCTTCAGGCATAACTACTCTCCATTTCGGAAGTGTTTTGAATCATCTCCGTGATCTCGACATTGTTCATCTTGTCAAAATTACCGCCGAAAGCCGCCACTATCATGTCTCTAAACCTTTGCTCAAGTGTTTGGAAAAGGTTTTGTGGTCATCCACTTTGGTATACCATGATGTGGACAAGAAGTGATTAGATCTCTAAATCGGTCCCAAACTTCACTCAATGTCTCAAAATCTTTTTTCTTGAAGGTTTGAATTTCATGCCTTATCCTTGCGGTCTTGGAAGAAGGGTAGAATTTTTTGATGAAAGCCTTACAAAGGCTAGCCCATGTGGTGAAAGTACCCGGTTCATGAGAATTCAACCATTTCTTGGCATTGTCTTTCAAGAAAAATGGGAATAGCATGAGAAGAATTTGATCTTCGGTGATTCCATTTCTTTTGATTGTGCCCACGTTTTCCTTAAAACCCACTAAATGCTCAATAGCATCTTCACTTTTCAACCCATGGAAAATGTCTTGTTGAATGAAGGAGATGACATGGTGTCTAAGCTCAAAGGTGTTGGGAGCAATAGCTCCATAATTGATGGCCAAGCAAGCCCGATTAGGGTCCGGACTATTGTAATAACCCATGGGTTGGTCCGCCATTTCTTGGTTAAAAGGATTGTTTCTTGGGAAAATTGGGGAATTTGGTAAAATAGGGGAATTTGGTGTTGTAGGTGAATGGTTGTTGTTGGAATTTTGTGAGGAAGTGAGTGAATTTATGGGAGAAAGGATTGGAGGGTGGTTTCTTGGTATAATGAGAGGTAATAAGGTGGAAATGGGGGGTTGAAAAATGGGTGATTCAATTGTGGATGGTTGAATATTTGTGGAAGTAACAATGGGAAATCTTCTTAAAGAAGCAAGTGATTGTCTTCTTCTTGCCCGGAAAGTCTTCTTAATCTCTCGATCAAGCGGGAAAAGAGGTCCGATATAACACCTACTCATGCACTCAAACAAAAATCAAATAGTCCTAATGCAAATAGATGCACTAGGACAAAGGGGAAAAAAACATATAAAGTGAACTAAGCCTAAAATCAATTAAATATCCAATATTGCCGTCCTCTGCAACGGCGCCAAAAACTTGATGTATGTTTTAACTAACCTCGCAAGAAAACGAGTTATCGTTGGGTATTGCAAGGGTCGTATCCCAATGGACGGTAATTATGGGTCTAAAGACGGTTTAATCAAATTCTAGTTTAATTCTAGCTAATAACAAGTTGAAGATGATAAATACTAAACAAGACTAACAAGGAGGCAAAGATGCTATTTAAATAAAAGATTAAAAGAAACTAAGGTGAATGAGTTCATTAATGTAAGTATAGGTTAATTATGGTAGGGGTTAAGACTAGTCTAATAGTGAGTCTAAACATATCTCCACCTCTCGGGGCAAGACGGTAAATAGGCAAGCCTCCACCTCTCGGTGTGAGACGAGCCCTAGCATAAGGTTCGATTGGGTTCTCGCCCTAACCTCCCCGTAAACATCCAAAACACACACAAATACAATACAAGTCTAAGCTCTCACTCAAACTAGTAATTAAACATGGAAATGACTCAAATAACTCATTCAAGCATTTCAACAAACACCTTGTGTGCACAAAACAAGTACACTACCAAAAGACTTAATCTTTATGCCCAATTACCATAATCGACCCATAAACCTACATTAAATCCTCCATCTACCCTAGAAATACACTACTCACTCATATTAATGAAAAAAATTATTAAAGATGGATACTTTGATATGAAATAAACAAGAGAAGACATATTCAACATGGAAACTAATTAAATAAATAAGGAAGAGTAATTAAATGACAAGTAAATGAAATAAAGATGAGAAATATACCAAACATTGTAAGAAAGGATGAAACTTGGATTAATAATCAAATAAGAGTCTTCTCTTGGCTTCAAATTACAATCCGATTATTTACTAATAGCTAATAAAGAGACTAGATCTAACAATAACTATGAGTAATTATCACTAATTAAGAGAAGATTAGAGTGCTAATTAAAAAGTATTTCTTACTAATTACTAGGGTTCTTGTATCTAGGGTCGAATGTTAGAAATGAATTAAGAGAAGGGTATTTATAGGTTGGTGAGATTAAAGAGTTCAAAATAAGAAGAATTGCATTTGCGAACTGGGGGTCCCAGCCGGCCGGCCGACCCCGGTGGCCTTGACCGGCTTGGACTCTCTGACTCAAAAATTGAGTTTCTTCGTGTAGAGGTAGTCCCAGCCGGCCGGCCGGCCGCCGGTGGCCTACCCGGCTGGGACTCTCTTCTTTCTTTCTTCTACTTTTTCTTCATGCCGACTCCCCCAGCCGGTGTGGCCGGCCGCCGGTGGCCTGGACTGGCTGGAAGTCTCTGCTTCACCTTCCTTTTTCTTGATTTGTTGAGCCAGTGGCCTACCCGACTGGGACTCCCCTTTCCCCTTCCTTCTCTTCTTTTCTTCTTTTCTTTTATTTTCTTTTTATTTTTCTTCTTCTTCTTTTATTTCTTATTTTCCTCATATGTTTAGTGACGGTTTCTTGCTTCTCATCCAGTCTGATACTTCTTTTGGCATATTTCCTCTAAAATGAGACGGAAGTTCATGATATGAAAGCAAAGCGTGATAATATGCAAAATCCAATAAAACCGACGCTAAAACGCATTAAATAAGGTCGAAATAGAAGAGAATGAAGAGGGGAATCGGTCTAAATATATTTAATATCACTCGCGGCAAGAATGACCTGGCAAAATCAACCCAACCCGATTGACCCGACTCGAAAAGACTGACTCGATACCCGAAAATGATCTAAACTATAACCCTCCAATGTGACCCGAAACCCGAAACCCGAATTGATCCGACCCGATTCGAAGTGTGTTGACCCGAAACTGTCTCTAAGACCCGAATTTGAATAAAAAAGACTTGAAATGACTAAACACATTTTTTTTTCCCTTAATGATTGACCCAAAAATGACCCGGACCCGAAATAACCCGACCCGTTAACTCGAAACTGACCCCATCAACTTACCTAAAAAACACCGGAAACCCGAAACAACCCGACCCAACTCGAACTAACTCGATAATATGATAGATCCGAACTGGCCTGACCCGAATTGGCTCGACCCGAACCCAATCTGATTGACATGTTTACCAGGCCTAGCTAAGATGATAAGAGTTGAATATTAGGGTAAGAATAGTATACTGTATAACATGAAAACATAACAAAAAAGTGTACGTGACAAAGTAAGATTCATATGTGAAAAATACTCACATAAGTGAACGATAAAAAAATAAAACATAAAAAAATGAAATTAAGATCTTTCAAGCACTTGTTTTTACTTAAGTAGCTTTTTGGCAAAAACTTGGGGTAACTTTTTTTTTTTGAAGTGTTTGATAATTAGTTTATTTGTGTAAATTAGCTACCTGAAATAAATTCTACCCTGGGGTTGCAGCCTTTGAGATTTCATGTACCCGATTTTAGTTTATATTCCTTTTTTACCCCTTCCATCAATAATATATTAATAATTATAAGCTATATTTTCAGTTACTTTGCCAAACATCATTTTATATAAAGAGTCACTTTATCAACTCCTTATTTTCAACTACCTTGTC
Source organism: Heliosperma pusillum (assembly GCA_022085475.1). Taxonomy (NCBI): domain Eukaryota; kingdom Viridiplantae; phylum Streptophyta; class Magnoliopsida; order Caryophyllales; family Caryophyllaceae; genus Heliosperma; species Heliosperma pusillum. Next base: position 103,281 of record JAIUZE010070206.1, read on the forward strand.
AGTTATCTTATCGGTTTTTAATTAAGTTTCCACGATTCAGCTAACTTTTGAGCTAGTAGCTTACCAAATAAAGCCACGAATCATGTTCATAACTTAAAGCGGGCTTTTCCCTAATATACTATATCCATATGCTGAACAGAGCAAGAAAAAAAAACGTAGAAGGTTGTTATTCTCTAATGGTCGTGTAACAAATTAAGTTAGAGAATGATAAACAGACTTAAAAAACATAGTAAACTTCTTTAAATATATTACAGAGTATAACTTAAGTTACCTACCTATACAAATTATGATAATTATATTTTTTAAACTACATTAGTCTTTAGAGAAATGTAGTCAATATCAATTTGCTTGATGGTCATTAACTTTGCACTCTTATTATTCGTCAATTTAACCTTGTTGTATCCACTAAGCTTCACAACAACGTTCTTAGTTGTAAAAAGTAATTGATGATGACTAACCTAACTAATTATTATACACATAACAAATTAGCAATATTAAAAGTGTTTAATCCCTTCATTTGGGAGAATGATTTCCATTCATTATATAGATGGAATATCACAAAGAACTAGGCCTAAATACAATTTGCAATGCTACACTATTTACTAGAGTACAAATCACTAAGCTTACACAAAATACTAAGCTGCAATTAACAAGACTACAAAGAACTATGACACTAAATGAAGTTACCATTAACAAGACTACAAAGAACTAGGACACTAAATGTTCATACAAATAATATGGACTAATATACCCCCGCAGTTGGAGCGAGAGTGGAGCAAACGCTAAGACTGGAGCGAAAACGAGTAAATAGGTGCTTGGGAAAGCCTTTTGTAAAGATATCCGCATATTGATATTCGACGGGAACATGAAGAACTTTGACTGTGCCAAGACAAACTTTTTCGTGAATGAAGTGGATGTCAATCTCGATGTGTTTTGTTTGCTGATGTTGAATAGGGTTGCCGGAAAGATAAACGGCGGAAATATTATCACATTAGATGAGGCTGGCACGTTGTCATACACGGGTTTTGCGATCCTTTCCAAACTGTGGTGCACGGAATACCACGGCTGGAGAAACGAGGGACAAGTGTGAAAACACGCATTTTTGGAGTCGCCACCAACTTTTGTGGGAAGTTGGAACCGTTCGAATACTTTATGTCATGTCAAGACACAAAGGAATGACATGAACACTAAGAACTCGTTACCCTTAGCATTCTATGTCTAGAATGACTCTCGTTGATGCCAATGAACACAGATGTTCATAGAGATCTGGAGTAAGGGGTGAGGGTACGTATTAGGAACCTCTTTTAATCGAACACCTAATCCCGCCCGCCTCGATAGCGACCTCTACTATTGATTATAGAAACTCTTCTGTTATCGATGTGTTGTCGGTTATATGGATGCAATGCAACATCCACGTTTTAATCCTAGCATGTGAACTTAGACTATGTCGGTTGACATGTAGTTTAGCATTTAATTATGTCGAAGTAGGATTTAAAATTGATTAGCATGTGAGAACACAATTAGTTAAATCATACAATGATTACGAAATAAATTACAAAAGAACAAAGATTAAAAGGGATTTCATGATCTATGTCGGAAATATGTTTAAAAGATTAATTGAAAAAAAGAGAAGAATTAATAAAACTAAACGAATCAGATTAGCAGCGATAATACAAATAATAGTCGATTTATTACCTAATTAAACTACTTAAAAGCGAAACAGGAAGATCAGAGACATAAACCAGCCCAGAACATGCGCATCAGGTCATGCGTCCTCTAGAAAAGGCGCATCAAACCTTGTGTCTGTTCCTGAGTTCGGTTTTGGCGGTAAAGCTAGAATCGCGAACAGTTAGTGTTCATTGGTGATTTACGGTTTTTTTGAATGGAAATTCAAAAATCAGTAAGGTTAATGATCTACAAGTCGAATTGAAGTGATTTAAGTCATATTAATTACACTAATTATATCAAAGACAAATCTAGAGATTTGATATGAACAAATCTAACCTCTAAAAACAAAATTGATCTAAATAATATGTAATAAGAAAAACAAAAGAAATAATGAAAGAAAGACAAAGAAAAGGTATGAAAACGATTTTGACATAAATCCAACATAAATCTTTTATTGGATGAAATAAAATAATAAAAGATGGGATTAAACACTCTCAGACTTACATGTTGACGAAACGAGATATGAACTAAAGTTAACTTTTTAGTGACAGCTCGACTCGAATGTAAAGAAAGTGCCCTCACAAGAGGAACAATTGATTATTTTTGAGTTGGTCAAATTGGTAGGTCAATGCAATAACGTGACAGGTACCCAGAAGAATCAGAGCTTACGTGGTCGATTGTTCAAGCACGTAGTTGTCAAAATACTTAGAGCAAGTTATAGGATGCAAAGAGAGAGAAATAAGGGGCGGAACACTCTCGTGCCTTGAAAGTGTGCACGAACCTCTCCTTATATAGGGAGAAATCTAAAGAGTTTTGGAATAACTCGAACACGGAAAGAAATCTAGAAAATATTTCGAAAATAGGAAAACAGAGTTGGGGAAGAAGTGCAGCAGGCACTGCGACTATTTGAAGAGGCGCAGCTCCTGCTGCGTCATTTCTCGAGCAGGTTTCTACTTTGAAAGAAAGATTTCCGCGTTTCTTTATGGGAATTGCGGTAGATTTCGAATACTTTTCTAAATAAAATATGAATTTATTTTACCGAGAAAGGATAAGTTTTGAAGTATTAAAATATCCAGAATATTCTCGAGTGTTCAGACACGGTTTTAAAAGACGGTTTATAGAAAATGAAGCGGGTTTTGACCCGGACTCCAAAATGACTCTAATGACTATCAAAACGACCGTATCCGCACGTAGATGACGACCAAGTGGTAGACACAATTGTTTGAGCTATCACTTGACGATAAACTTACGAATTATCATAAATCGCTTCGCATACCAAACATGCGGCCCAATCATCACTGGGTGGTTGGCGAAAGGTGTAGATTCGAGGTATCTACAGAGCCCTTAATTTGACTGAGGCTTGGACAAGACAAAAGTCAAATTATAGCCATCAGGTCAATCGAAGATTACAACCTGACGACTATGGCGACGCGAGGCGGTTCAAGGGGTCTGAACAAAGGACCTGTCGTCGGGAACATTTTAAAGTCTGTCGACCATCGGGGAGTGTCGTTTAAAGTCCGTTAGACTACGTACGAAAGCTCGCCAGCCATAAGAAGGAGTCATACCTGAGCATCTACTTATGAGGTTGCGATGTGAGGCTCGCCAACCCATTGCATTGGGGTGCGTAATGAAACTCGCCAGCCGTTGAAAGGGCGCGTAATGAAGCTCGCTAGTCGTTAAAAGGGCGCGTGATAAAGCTTGCCAGCCGTTGAAAGGGCGCGTGATGAAGCTTGCCAGCCGCTGGGGATATGGTGCGTAATGACGCTCGCCAGCCGCTGAGAATCAGTCTGTCTCTATCTTCTAGTGGACTTTCGTTAGGGGAAGGGCGCGTGGTGAAGTTCGCCAGCTGCTGAAAACGTGCGTAGTGAGGCTCGACATCCGTTATAAAGGCGTATGTTTGTGAGAATCCTCCTGCCGTTGAATGAGCATGTTGTGAGAATCTTCCTTCGTTTATATTCAGGCGAACTCTCGTTGGATTAGAGTGTACATGAGAATCTGTCCGTGTCTGTCTTCAGGCGGACTCTTACTAGGGAAATATATGTTGAAGTAGAATTCTGCTGCGGAAAGGTGTGCGTAATGAGGCTTGCCAGCCGTTGAGTGGGCGGGTGATGAGGCTCGCCAGCCGTTGTATGTGAGAATCTGTCTGCCGTTGAAGGGGCATGTTGTGAGAATCTTCCTGCGTCTGTCTTCAGGCGAACTCTCGTTGTAAAAAAAATATATATTGAAAAGGATTTGGGCCAACAAGCAACAAACTTGTAATAACCAAACTCCTAAGTAGAGCCCTGCTGGGGAAAGGGTGCAGCAAGAGCAGCAACTCTATTGGGGGGTTGCTTGAAAATGCTTGAAAAATTGCTTGGCGTTGCTTGAATTTGCTGTGGATTATTAGACGTGACTAAAACCGCCGAGGATTGCTTGACGTTGCTGAAATAGATTTAAGTTGATTGACTTGATGAAACCGCTGAGGATTTCTTGGCGTGCTGAAACCGCCGAGGATTGTTTGTCGTGCTGAAAGCGCTAGGGATTGCTTGATCGGTTGTGGCGAACAACATCCTGATGATAGAAGGTGGGCTAGTGGATTATATGTCCGAAAATGGGAAGTCCCATGTTGAGATGATAAGCGCGGCATGAGCTGCGATCCTTGGAGGGGCTTTCTTGACTGATTGCGGTAATCATTTGCTTGTTCTTGTTGTTTGAATTGATCTGGGAAGTGACGAATGATCGTCAGCTGATGAGTCATTTTATCTTTGTAGTAGACCGAGGTGGCAGGCGTCGGGCCCCGAGCTTACCTCGAGGTGCTGGAGTACAATTTTCCAATTTTGGCTATTGCATAGGAATGCAGGTGGCACTGTCTCGGCATGTAGCGTTATGGAGGGTGGCAAATTGGCTGAGGGCTACAACCCTTTAGAGACCCGTAGGTGGCCGGGATCGACAGGTATGAACTTCTCGTTCCTTGTTCATTTTGAAGAGAAGTGATTTCTTTGTAGAGAGTCTTGGAGCGCGAGCTAGCAGAGTCTCGGAGGAGACAACCCGTTTGTTGAGGGTACTAGAGTACAGAGACAATGAGATTGTCGCTCTCGAGATTCTAGCTGGGTTTCGTTATGAGGATTAGTTATCTTTTGCTGTTTGTAGATTTTGGATATTTTGGCTTGTTTTTACACATTTTGGATTTTGTCTTGGGCGATAGCCCCTAGTTTTTGATTTTGGACTTTGGATTGTAAATTTGGCTTTTGCTTGAGGGTTTGGCTTTTGCTTGGGTTATGTTTTGGCTTTGGCTTTGTTTTTGGTTTGACTTTTGTTTTGGCTTTGGCTTTGTTTTTGGTTTGACTTTTGTTTGGCTTTGGCTTTGGCTTTATTTTTGGTTTGACTTTGTTTTGGCCTTGGGCGAGAGCCCTTGTTTCTGAGTTTTTGTTTTGGGCGAGAGCCCCCAGCTTTGATTTTGACTCTGTCTTGGGCGAGAGCCCCCAGCTTGATGCACATGCCTCTTTTGGTTTTATTCTATGACTTGAGTGTTTCTGTTGCTGAATATTTTATGTTCCTGCAGGTTAGTCTGAAAACAAAACAGGTTTGGTAGACGTTGATTTTGCCGTCATGCTGCCAAAAATTACATCACATAGAAATCACATAAATTACCTGTTTGCACGTTGGTGGCCTAAACTGACGCGAATCGAAAGATTGGATTGAAAGACACGGTTTGTTAAAGAAGAAATATATATTTATTGAAAATGTATAAGAGTTTGAAAGAATGGAAAGAGGAGTGTAACGAGTCTCCTGAATAAGGGTGCTCATTTGGCGGCGATGTCGACTTGTGTCACGAACCCAAAGAGGATTAGGAAATCCAAGGTTGATATCATTCTTTAAGTTTTCTCGGCACATGCTCATGCTCGCCAAGGTGAGAAGCTGAGGATTTTAATGACATGGGGATATCCAAATGCCAAAATGCAAGAGCATAATGACGTTCAATCTTAACTGGCTAGGGACCGGTTTTATTTCGTGTTGCATGAGCGGCACGTGGACTACGCGAGGCGCGCTACTTTGTTTGTTCTTGCGGATTTGGATGAGTTCTGCCCTTTTATACAGTAACAAGCACTGCCAATTACGCAAGACTAATGCTATACAAACAAAATACTTTTGTGACCGTATAAGCCTAGTGTACATCTGTCGAATTCTTAGATGCTAAACGAGGGTGATAAGAGACAGAATGGAGTAAGAGGTTCTATGGTGCTAGAAGACACTAGTGATATGTGTTATCTCTCTCACTCACCTAAATGAATGAAAGGATCGTCCTGAAAGGCATGGAGAAAAAGTAACTGTGAGTCGATTCGTCTGACATTTCTGAAAAGATGACTACTTGGGAGATTTTTTTTTTGTTTGTGGGTGGAGAGATTTTCTTCGGTTTTGTCCTATGTATTTCGAAAATGCTCGTGACTTTTTTGGGTTGTTTTTGGGGTTTAAAGTCGTCGTTGGACTATCTTTGGTTGGAAGTTGTCGTTGGGCTGGTTTTGGACTGTTTTTGTATTGGAGCTAGTGTCCTCCACAGTTAGTCTGATAACGTGTATAAATCTCTTACAGGTTCACAGGGTATACTTAGTATTCTTATCAGTTGATTAACGTTTATCGATAACAGTTGGCTTGCTAGAAGTTTTACGTTATTGTCATTTTAATGGCGGTGATCAACTGGTCCCTAAAATTCACACCTAAAGGATGTGTTTGAGAGATATGATTATATGAAAAATATAATCATATTGATGCCTTATATGACTAAAAGGTTAGTCGATGTATATGACTAAAAGGTTAGTCAATGTAATGATGATACATTATTTAATACGATTAAATAATACTAGCTGAGACGAATTAAATGTTAATTCGTAATTGAATATAAACTGTTATATCTAATTGATGTATATAATGTAATTATTTAATACAATTAAATAATGTAAGCTTAAACGAATTAAATGTTAATTCGTAATTAAATATAAACTGTTATATTTAATTAGCAAATTATAAATATACGATATTTATAGTTGACGTATATATTATACGATATTGTCATAATAAATGATGTCAGACCGGTATTAATAAATCGACTACAAGATGTTGTATGGACTTATTAATATGTGACAACATAAATGACAATAATGATACATACACATTTTATACATTAAAATAAAAATTAAAAAAAAAGGCTAACAACCTAAAAACAAGTAGAGAAAAAAGAGGGAAGGACTCCTCTCTTTTCTCCACTACTTGGACGGTTAAAGGGGAGTAGAAGAGATAAAAAAATTCAGATTTTTATCATCTCTTTCTCTACATTTCTTATCATTACTTTTCACAAAAATTATTAGTAATTTTTGTATTCATTCTAGCACAAGAAAATGCATTTCTCGGAGCATCTTCGGTGCAATGATTAGGAAAATATCGATCTTGATATTTTTTCTTAGGCCATATTGTTAGGACCGGAGGTTGATTCTAATCTCTATGTTTTATATTTTGCATTTTGTTTATGACTCGCATTTCATATATTTTGATTTCGTTATAATCCTTAAATTTCATGATGAAATATACCGATATTTCTCACAACTGGTATCAGAGCTTTGGCTACGAAATTATTTTTTATGATTTTTCATAAATGATGAAATATTATATTAAAATTTTTCTGAAAATTTTTTGTTTCGGCTCTAATTTTTTTCTTCTTTCAGCCGTGTTAATTTTTTTTATTTATTCTTGTTTTCATTTTGATTTATTGATATTGTTGTTTTAAAATGTTAAGATGACAATATGATAAATTTGTAGATGTTTTAATTTAATAAGGATTAAATTAAAATGTAAATGGAAATTATTTTGAATGTTTATGAACATTTGTTTTTGCTATATATTTTCGGCATACATGATGTTAAATTGTTGTTTTGCATCATGATTCATTAATTTTAATGATGTTCAAATCAATTATGATTAGTCGAATATTAAGATAATCGATTTAATCATGATTTAGATATTCATTTTAAAATGTTAAATTGAATCATCTAGTTTGTATCAATGTTTAATAATGATTAAATGTTGATAATTGTACCGATCTTGTAATATTTGCAACATCAAATTAAAATGTTTAATTTGTATGTATTATTTTATATAAAAAAAAACGTGGCTGTTTTATAAAAAAAAAAAGAAAAGAATTTGATTCGTTTTTTTTATTTTGGCCGAATATTTTTTATGCATTATATTGATTATGTATGATTGTTGTTGTGAAAAAGTTCACAATTATTGGATACCCAATTATTTTAAAATGGTTTAAAATAATGTTGGATTAATTCATATTATACGATAATATGAATTAAAATTGGATTATGTATGATTGGAATTATTGTGAGTAATTTAGGAACTGTCACATACTTTTGATCATTTTAAAATAGGTGGTTTGGATAAATTACTCTACATAATTATGGAATTATGTCTTGAATGACTAATTTATTGTTGATGCATTTTATTTTGTTGAATGATTTGTTGAATGGTTTATTTACGTATTTTTGCAATTGGTTGTAATTTGTATTACCTAGTGTGGCCTTAGTTGATTATGTTTTCGTAATGATGGAAACATGATCTTGATGTAATTTTGAGATCTCGAATCTCCTTTTGTTTTCTTTGAAATTATGTTTTTAAATTAGAATGTAAATAGGTTTATATTTTGTAATTTATTAAATGTAATTTGAGAAGACTAAAGATGGAGATCGGATTGCTCACTCCCGCTACATGGACCAAGATGGAACATCAAGATAAGCTTTTCGGGTCATATTATGGATGGATTCCAAAGTTGTATTTTGTTCATTTTGGTAGATAGGCCACACAAGGACTTTGTAATTTTACGTATTTTTCGTTCTTGTTGCATTTCTTCACATGATAGTTAGTGCATCATATTCCGCCTAAACCAAACCACCTACTAAAAATGCATGAAAATTGACTCATATAGTTTGGATGTTAGTTATCATGGACATAAAGATGTCACACGAATTTTAAGCCATCATCTTAGTTTATTCATTCTCGCATATGCTAGATATTCGTTCACTTAAAATGAATTAAAATAAAGTTGATGAGATCTTCCTTTAAAATCTTAAATTGAGACTAGTCTTTATAGGCCAAACTACTATGAATCCCTTCTTCGTCGGTAGGCATATAGGACCTTACTCTCCATATGACCCCTTCTACGTTGGGTAAGTAGTATGTGTTGACTTATTTTACCTCAACATTATAAGCCGAAGAGTTTCTCGTGATTATGATGGACTAAAGATAGAAATTTATCGACCAAGAATTCTAAAGGTAGAATTAGCCAAGAGGTTGGCTTATCAATTTATAGATAATTGAGTCTTGGGATCAGTTATATAATTCTTGAGGGAGGTCAATTGTATAAATGTTTGAGTCTTCGCATTAAACAAGTTTTACACTAGACTTAATTCATATCGATGAGTATGCTTATTATGTTTTTCTTCTTTTTCGCAGTGTAGAATTCGTTTTATATTGATAATACTGCTTATAACAAATGGCTGGCCATAATGATGTCCCTATGCCAAGTGCCACACTCGCACGCGAGTCCTGGCTTAAAACTTTCATGGACCACATGAATCAGTCCACGCGACTGAAGAATGACAGGTCCAACTTTGCGGAATGGGAGGCGGCATTACGGAATGCAGCCATTGCTGACGGCAAGCTCAAGTACTTGACTGAGCCAATACCGCCAAACCCAGGCCCCAATGCGAGAGCTAACGAGTCACTTGCTTATAGTGACTTCGTTATGGAAGCGGGTGCGATAAAGAACGTACTCATCTTTGCAATGGAAACCAATTTGCAAAGACGCTTCATTGCCCAAGGTGCAAATAAGATTTTCACCACGCTGACTAACGAATTATCAAAAGCACCGAGAATCGTTACTTATGAGCATACCTGTCGCTTCTTTGAGGCGAAACTCCAGAAGGGCCAACCGGTTAGCCCACACATTCTTGATATGATTGAGAATGTCGAGAAACTGAAGGCACTTTATTGCAAAATCAGTGAGAGCATAGTCATTGACCGTATGCTTCATTCACTTCATGATGGTTTTGCTCTTTTCAGGGGCAAATTATTACATAAATGACATGAGGAAAAGTGCTCATGAGCTACACTCACTTCTTGTACAGACTGAGAAGGATCTGAAATTGAGTGGGAGCATGAAGTAAGATGTTATCATGATTTCAAACAAGAACAAAGGTAAGGGCAAGGCTCATGGCGACCTAACTGTAGGGAAGCCAAAGTTTAAGAAGTCAGGAAAGGGTAAGAGTGGGCCTGGTGAGACTAGTAGCTCACAAGGCAAGGCAAAGAGCAAGGACAGTGATATTGATTGCCACCATTGCCACAAGACTGGGCATTGGAGGAGGAACTATCCCGTGTACAGTGAGGACATAAAAGCAGGCCGCGTCACTCCTGTTGGTATGTCATCTTATATTCATATGATTGAGATTAACTACGCAAGTTTCGGAACTTGGGTACTTGATACAGGTTGTGGTTCTCATCTGTGTAATCATTTGCAGAGCCTAAAAAACATCACACGTCTCGCAAAGGGTGATGTGGACTTTTGACTCGGGAATGGAGCAAGAGTTGCTGCAGTCTCAATGGGAACATATGTAATCCAACTCCCGAGTGGATTTGAGTTGTATTTATATAACAGTTACTATGTACCCAGTTTATCTAAGAACATTATTTCTGTTTCCGTGCTTGATAAAGACGGTTTTTCATTTTCAATTAAAGACAATAGCTGTATTTTCTCTTTGAATGAAATGATTTATGGCAAAGCAGTTTCCATGAATGACATTTATATCTTAGATCAAACCACAGACATATTACATGTGAATAATAAGAAAGTAAAGGTTGGTGACAAAGATCAAACTTATCTATGGCACTGTCGTATGGGACACATAAATGAAAAACGTGTAAAGAAGCTCATTGAGAATGGGACTATCTCCCCATTTGATTACGAATCATTTGGCACGTGTGAATCATGTCTTATCGGCAAAATAACTCGAATTTCCTTCAAAGGTGTTGGAATGCGTGCTAATGACCTATTAGGACTCATACATACTGATGTAGGTGGACCTATGTCAATCAACGCAAGAGACGGCTATAGATATTTTATCACTTTCACGGATGATTTGAGTAGATACGGATATGTCTACTTAATGAAGCATAAAAGTGAGTCCTTTGAAAAGTTCAAGGAATTCCAGAATAAGGTTGAGAACCAACTGGGAAGAAAGATTAAAGCACTTTGATCAGATCGTGGTGGCGAATATCTTTCAAATGTGTTTGATCAACACCTTAAAAGACTCTGGCATAGTATTACAGTTAACTTCACCTGGAACACCTCAATTAAATGGTGTGTCCGAACGGAGAAATCGAACATTACTTGATATGGTTCAATCCATGATGAGTCACACGGTAGTACCTGATTCACTATGGGATTTTGCTCTTTTGTCAGCTGCTCTTATACTTAACCGAAGTTCGTCTAAAGCTGTAAACAAGACTCCATATGAGATATAGAAGGGAACGGTCCCTAACTTGTCCTTTATACGGGTTTGGGTCTGCGAGGCTTATGTCAAGTGAAGACACGAGGATAAGCTCAGCCCACGATCGGTCAAGACATACGTTATTGGTTATCCAAAAGGAATGTTTGGTCATTACTTCTGTTCGCCTACCGAACATCGAGTTTTTGTTGCGGCTAGTGCGAAGTTCTTAGAGAAAGAGTTTCTCGAGAACATGTCAAGTAATAGAACCTTCGATCTGTCGAAGATTCAAGAACCAACAACCGAGCAACCGATGGAGGAAGATGTTCCTTCAACTTCTGCTACGGTTAATATTCCTCAGGAACCTAGGAGGTCGGGTAGAGTCTCCATTTCTCCAGATTGATACAATGGTATGGTCGAGGAGAATGATAGAGATGACATTTTGCTCCTAAAGAGTAATGAACCCGCTACCTATAAAGGTGACATGACCTGTTCCGACTCTAAGCTATGGCTCGAAGCCATGCAATCCGAGATGGACTCCATGTATGAGAATGACGTATGAGATCTTGTTGATTTGCCTGATAAGGTACGACCTCTTCAGTGCAAATGGCTTTATAAGATAAAGCATTCTGTAGAAGGACAACCAGACACCTATAAGGCACGACTAGTGGCAAAAGGTTTCACTCAAGTGTACGGATTGCATTATGATGAAATCTTATCACCCATAGTTATGCTGTGTTCCATTCGGATAATCTTAGCGATTGCCGTTTTTCATGACTATGAAATTTGGCAGGTGGATGTCAAAACATCCTTTTTAAACGGTTATTTGGAGAAGGAATTGTACATGGTACAGCCTGAAGGTTACATTGATCCTAAAAATCCTAAGAAAGTGTGCAGGCTTAAGCGTTCCATTTATGGACTTAAGCAAGCTTCTTGGAGTTGGAATCATCGTTTCGACCAGGTGATAAAAGAGAATGTTTTTACTCGATCGGTCGAGGAACCATGCTTGTATGTCAAGTCGAGTGGGAGTAAGATTGTCTTCTTGATATTGTATGTCAATGACATACTCTTGATTGGGAATGACATTCCTCTCTTATCTTCGGTAAAAGTATGGTTAAAGAATCATTTCCAGATGAAAGATCAGGGTGAGGCACAACGCATATTGTGGATCCATATCTATAGAGATAGATCACGATGGATGTTATCACTCAATCAGGAGTCTTATATAGATAAGATTCTTGAAAGGTTCAGCATGACCAACTCCAAGAAGGGGTACCTTCCAATGCCTTCTGGGATGCATTTGAGTAAAACTCAGGCACCCAAGACATCGGAAGAGGTCAAGCGCATGAGTCGTGTTCCTTATGCATCAGCCATAGGATCAATCATGTATGCCATGATATGCACACGTCCAGACGTGGCATATGCATTGAGTATGACGAGTCGGTAACAAGCCAATCCAGGTGAAACACACTAGATGGTTGTTAAAAACATCCTTAAGTACTTACGAAGGTTTAAGGATTGGGTATTGACTAATGGAGGAGATACTAAGCTATGCGCAATCGGTTACGCGGATGCTAGCTTCCAAACGGATCGAGATGACTCGAAATCTAAGTCTGGATTCGTCTTTACTCTTAATGGCGCTGCGGTCAGTTGGAAAAGTTCCAAAAAAAAGTGTTATGGCAGATTCTACAACTGAGTCCAAGTACAATGCCGCTTCGGAAGCTGCAAAGGAAGCTATATGGATACATCAGTTCTTACAAGGACTAACCGTAATTCCTAGTTCAAATGACCCAATCACCATCTATTGTGATAATAGAGGTGCCATCTTCCAAGCTAAGGAGCCTAAGTCTAGCAACAAGTCTAGACATGTACATCGGAAGGCTCACATGATCCGAGATTACGTGGAGCAAAAGGAGATAGTGATAGACAAGATTACTTCGGATGACAACATCGCGGACCCTCTCACTAAACCGTTAAAATATGATAAGCATGAAGGGCACGTTATTTCCATGGGATTTAAACGTGTTCCTGAGTTGTAGTAGCTGTTTATATGGATTAGATAAATGTATCGTTTTCATATACTATTCATAACATCATCGTATTGTTTCATATTTTGTTTTTCATGTGGATTGTACGACAACATTGAACGCCACAAAGTGAACTGAATTACATTATATTTATTTTGGTCCGTAATCGCCCACATGAGTTGATAACTCTGACAATTATATTGTGAAGTTGATTGATGGTGGGTTCAACGAGCCATAAGTCAAACGGTTGACTGATCGATCACAGATACGAGTTATAAATATACCTCGTAGGGCATCGTGACAATGTTATGGAGTCCTAAATGTGTAAAAACATTCGGTGCCAAGTCGTGGATTGGACGTCCATAGTGTTCCTAGAGTCGATTCTTTTGACTATCGACTGTCTCTTGATATTAAGACAGTTTTTGGGTGACTTTGGTTTCTTTCTCATGGTCGACCGTAACAGGGGGCTACGCATATTTTTACTGGGTCATTTCATACTGTGCTTGTATCTGCAGGATTTCAGTTGAAGGAAAATATCCAACCTTTATCAGGTTTTGTCATTTCTCAGGGCCACTCGAGGAGTTGTAACTGAAATACATGGCCATGCTCGAATAATGATTCGTTTATCAGTTAGGTTACTCTCTAGTCGGGAAAACCACTCTTGATATAGATCACTTGTAAAATACGACCTTTGTGAATACGGACTTTGCAAATTATTTTACATTGAGTGGGAGAAATTTTGGATATGAGAATCGGTTATCGCACATACACTTGTAAGGACAAGTGGGAGATTGTTGGAGCTAGTGTCCTCCACAGTTAGTGTGATAACGTGTATAAATCTCTTACAGGTTCACAGGGTATACTTAGTATTCTAATCAGTTAATTAACGTTTATCGATAACGGTTGCCTTGCTAGAAGTTTGAAGTTATTGTCATTTTAATGGCGGTGATCAACTGGTCCCTAAAAGTCACACCTAAAGGATGTGTTTGAGAGATATGATTATATGAAAAATATAATCATATTGATGCCTTATATGACTAAAAGGTTAGTCGATGTATATGACTAAAAAGTTAGTCAATGTAATGATGATACGATTATTTAATACGATTAAATAATATTAGCTGAGACGAATTAAATGTTAATTCGTAATTGAATATAAACTGTTATATCTAATTGATGTATATAATGTAATTATTTAATACGATTAAATAATGTAACCTTAAACGAATTAAATGTTAATTCGTAATTCAATATAAACTGTTATATTTAATTAGAAAATTATAAATATACGATATTTATAGTTGACCTATATATTATACGATATTGTCATAATAAATGATGTCAGACCGGTATTAATAAATCGACTACAAGATGTTGTATGGACTTATTAATATGTGACAACATAAATGACAATAATGATACATACACATTTTATACATTAAAAAAAAAAGGCTAACAACCTAAAAACAAGTAGAGAAAAAAGAGGGAAGGACTCCTCTCTTTTCTCCACTACTTGGACGGTTAAAGGGGAGTAGAAGAGAAAAAAAAAATTCAGATTTTTATCATCTCTTTCTCTACATTTCTTATCATTACTTTTCACAAAAATTATTAGTAATTTTTGTATTCATTCTAGCACAAGAAAAGGCATTTCTCGGAGCATCTTGGGTGCAACGATTAGGAGAATATCGATCTCGATATTTGTTATTAGGCCATATTGCTAGGACCGGAGGTTGATTCTAATCTCTATGTTTTATATTATGCATTTCGTTTATGACTCGCATTTCATATATTTTGATTTTGTTATAATCCTTAAATTTCATGATGAAATATACCGATATTTCTCACATTTTGGGTGTAAGTTGATGTTGGACTGTTTTTGGTCTGTTTTTGTTGGACTGTTTTTTGGATTGTTTTTGTATGTAAGTCGTTGTTGGACTGTTTTTTTTTGGATTATTTTTGTGTGTTTCGATTTGTTCGACTTTTGTTTGTCTTTGTCTAGTGAATTTTGAATCTTTGAGAATTTTGATTTGGGGTTATTGGGATTTTTTTTGTATGGTTTGAATTTGTAAGAGTTTAGGCATGATTGCACTAGAAAATTGTTTAGATCC
This sequence comes from Heliosperma pusillum, assembly GCA_022085475.1. Lineage (NCBI taxonomy): Eukaryota > Viridiplantae > Streptophyta > Magnoliopsida > Caryophyllales > Caryophyllaceae > Heliosperma > Heliosperma pusillum. Next base: position 118,602 of record JAIUZE010070206.1, read on the forward strand.
TTCGGTGGGGGTATCAAAATGGTTGGCATAGGATGCAGTTTCTGGTACTCATATGGGATCTGACGAATCGGGTAGAAAGATGGGGTCTCCAAATCTAACGGTCACCTAGCGACACGGCGATCAAGGAATTTTCACACCAAAAGATATGGACAAGATGCATGATGCGTGTATTTTATATAGACTTTTTAGTCCATTTATGCACGCATTTCTATGTCATTTAGGTGATATTATGTCACTATATGCCCCTATTAAGTCTACTTTGTACTTTCATCACCATTTTGTAGGTACAAGCTGCGTAGTAGCGAAAACCGAGCCAAAACAGTCCACTTTGCATGCATTTAGGAGAATGGAAGGAACGGAACAGAAGCTCTTGCATGGGAAAGCGTGAAACCGCTCACAATCAAGTCCAAAGCCACGACAAAAACTATATGCTAGGCCAGAGGACCTCGATCGACCATATCTTTGGTCGATCGAGGGGAGTACTGATGAATAAGACTCGATCGAGTGACTCTCTACTCGATCGAGAGGATTTGTTGCTAGAGAAGACCTCGATCGAGCTGTCATCTGCTCGATTGAGGGGTAGCTGTTGAAGAATTGGTCGATCGAGAGGATGAAGTCCTCGGTCGACTGATATTCTCGAATAAAGGCCTCGATCGAAGGGGATTTTCCCTCGATCGAGTGAAATTTGTCACGGGCCTTAAGTCCGTAGACTTATTAGGTTGAAAGTCGTGTTATGCATTATATAAGACTCTTAGTTCGTCATTAATGATTTGGGGGGATCGACTACTTAGCAGACACTTATCATTCACCATTAGTTTCTGAACTTTCTTAATCTTTAAGTTTACATTCGGGTTTATTATCGACGCGGATTTGTTCTTTACGCCGGATTTGCTAAGATTGTAAACTCTTTTCTCTCCTTTATTCGTAATCTTTGTTCCAGTCTTAATTAATGTTTTACCTTTCTTAATTGCTGCGTTATTGTTCTTTATGCTTGTTAATTACGATTATATCATGTCTAATGTCATATATTCAATCGTCTTTATGGCTAGCATCATTAATAGTATGAGTAGCTAATTCCCTTATATGTTAGGCTGAGGAAAACTGTAATAAAGGCATGATAGGATAAAGTATATTAGTTAATCTTGAATATGAGAATCAATCTAAGCAATATAATTGAGGTTAGTCGAATGAATGCACGCAGGAGACTAGCTAAGTAATTAACCCCGACCTGGATCGAGAGATTGGAAGGGAAAGGCTTGCTTAGAATTGATAGGTGACTCCTAAGAGGGCGAGAGTTAATTAGGAAAATCCCTAGGGTGGTTTGAGACCGAGAGGAAAAAACCATTGCCCTTCTCATTGATAGATTGACTGACTTAGTTGACCCGTAGATGCCGATATTGCAGTACACCGAATCCTAGCATATTTTTCCTTTATCTGATTTATTTCGTGTTAACCTCTACCTTTATTTCTCTTCCCTTAAATCTTATTTAGTTTAGTTTAAAACCAAATCAAAACCCCCAGACTGTGACTGACAGACTTAGATTACAGTTAGTTAATTTCCTCCCTGTGGAGATCGACCCTACTTCCGCTATCTTCTTTAGTTAGTAGACTTAGGCTTTTATTTTTGGTGTATAACGACTCGCATCAATGCCAAATGCCCGCCCTCGTCCAGGCTTATTCTAAGAGGTCGAGTGATCTACACTAAAGAGATACGACGTAAAGTATTTCAAGTTTATTCCACTAGTTAAGGGTAAAAGTTAGAACAAGTGACTAACAAAAAGACATGTGCTCATTTATTCAGTTTTGTTTGAAACTCGAAAAGAGCTAGGATGATCCCATTACAAAGGTTAATATAGCGAAGACAAGTAGCCACTTCAGATGTCGTCTTCAATTCTTGTTCCTAGCACAATTAAGTCTTTGAAAGACTTTATGTTCTGATACCTCAGGTGGTTTGCATAAACAGGTCTCAAGTTATTCACGAACTTTTCAACAAGAGTTGCTTTATCTGGACGCTCGAAAAGTTGTGTGCTAGTATTCCTCCACCTACTTAGGAAGTTGGTGAAACCTTCTTTCTCATTTTGGGTAAAAACCTCTAGAGTACGCATGTTGACTTGGATTTCAGCATTGTCTGCGTATTGCTTGGCGAACTCGATTGCGGCATCATCCCATGTTGCGATCTTGTTGTGTTCTATGGAATAGAACCACTACTTAGGAATGGTGTCGAGAGACAAAGGAAAGATCCTTAGGAACATGTCTTGTTTGATGCCTTTGATACACATGTAATCTTTGAAAGCGCGGATGTGATTCAAAGGGTTTTCCTGCCCCTTGAACTTAGGGATGTCAGTCATGTTGAATTTGGTTGGCAACTGAGTGCTTACAGGTTCATACTCGCGATTATTCTCCCTATAGATGTCGTCCCCTTTGAGGTACATTAGTTTCTCCTCCAAGTCTTGGAGTCGCTTTTCCGCTTCAGTAAGAACAGGTGTGGAATTGACTTCTAGTTGTCCTGCAGAGGGTGGAATGTTATCATGCACATTAGCATAAGGAATGTTTGCAGGAGGAAGCCTAGCTTCTATGGCAAAAATTCGGCCTTCAATGGCATTGAGACGAGCATAAGCTTGGTCTTGACTTGTTTGGAGACGGATGAGCGCAGCTAGGACTATATCATTACCATTTTGCTCGAGTTGATGAACACTTGCTTGACTGGTTCCAGGCATCTTGAAACTAAGCAAGAGACCGACGACGAATCAGAACACGATCGACAAATCTAGCACACTTACTCGAAAAGACTCGACTTGTGAAGTGGGAGTGTGCCACTGTGGTTAGAGAATATAGAAAATGACTAGTTTTAAAACGCTTGTCCTAGACAACCGTAGTGTGGTTATAGGAGTGTTGACTCGAAGTGGAGAAATGATTTTGACTAGACACTCAGACAAAGTTTCGACTTATTTCGCGCTACTTTAGGCCATCTTTGAAAATGTTTTACAATTTAAAAGGATTTTGATTTTGAAAATTTTGTCATGGTTTATTTACAAATATGGTGATCGCGTAAGGGTTATACACATTTAAACATGCAGAGTAACGACATGCTGAGTGATAAGGGTAAAGTCGCGTCTCCTTAATCAAAGTAAACCTAAGTCACAACTAACTAATAGTCAGCGGTAAGCAAGGTATCGAATCCACAGGGAGGCGGTGGTATTCTAATCTGTTAAACTAGGTTTGTCTCTTAAGTAACAATTTCTGGGTTTTGATTGTGGTTTCTAAACTAATAGCAATTAATAACAACAACTAAAAGTAAACAATAACAACTAATAATAATAACAACTAATAATAAGCAATAACAAACTAATAAGGTTGAAAACAATGAGATTAAAAGTCTAGGGTCTCAGGTTCACTAGGATTATTGTTCAGGGGTAAGGATAAAGTTAACTATCATGCAATAAAGTTATCTAAGGTCACAAGATCGGTCGATTCAATTATGCCCTTTAGATCTACAATTTAACATGCGATCGCTATCATTAAACGAGTTCTATTCAATTATCGTAGCCTATCTTAGTCTTAACCCGGTCGGTGTCAATCCTAATTCGCGAGACTAGTTAATTAATCCTGGCCAGTAATCAAACAACTAGAATTAAAACGATAATCAAACGATAACCATGCAATTGCAATTCAATTAATTAATCTACCCCTTCTAACAATCCTAGATCCCCTTTCAACCCTAGAAAGAAATTTAGCTACTCATAACGATATAAACAACAACAATAATAATTAAAGCAAACATGATTAACAACAATGAAAGGAATAACAAAGAATAATTAAAGAACAAGAAGGTAATTAAATAAATAACTAAGAAAGATTGAAGAATATCGATTACAAGTTGAACTAAAGACAATCGTCTTTGATGAATAAAATCCAGAGGCAAGCAAACTAAATTAGGTTTTCTAATTTAAAGCAATAAAGCATTGAAAAGCATTTGAAAGTATATGAAAGCATATCTAATTAAGAAAGACGAGGTTTCTTTTTATAATACAAAAGATCCTACTAATTAGGTTAAACTTTAAGGAAAATAAAAGAAATCCGCCGAAATAAGGCTTGCTCGATCGAGCAAGGGCCTTCTGCTCGATCGAGCAAGACCTGACCACGACTCGGTCGAGCACTGTTGTTCTGCTCGATCGAGTACACCTTCATTTAGCTTCGTTTCTTCATTTTTCTTCCTTTCTTGTCTTTCATTCTCGATTCTTCTTGATTCTTCTCGATTCCCGTGCTTATCTTTCCACGATGCACCTCCGCCATGCTCTATATCTACTCAAAAAGCTCCAAATGCATCCAATCTGCATTAAAACATAACAAAAGCGGCAGATTCGATATTCAAGCTAAAATAGCATAGAATAAGCAAGGAAAGACGGTAAATCGAGTTAAATGTGTCTAAGGGAGGCATAAAATATGTATATAAATAATGATCATCAAACTCCCCCAAACCAATCCTTTGCTTGTCCCTAAGCAAAGCACTCGACACATACAAAGACAAACATACAAATGGTGAATGAAAAACTCAAAGCTAATGTTAATGCACATACAAATCCCAACCTATCCATATCTATAACAAAGTAATGACCAAGTTGTACCAATAAAACAAATTCAAAGGCACGGGAAAGGAGAAAACGCAGCTCATATTCCAAGATTTTACATGATACCGTAGTATAGACAAAAACCAAATACCTTTCAATCTTGCAAGGCTCAATTTGTCGGATTCTCGCGGATTCACTCAAGCACTCATAAGTTTATGTAAGGGTGAGTTTTGTGAAGATAGAAAGAAATAGAAACACTCACTCAACTTATGAAACATGCATGCATTATAATGTGATAGTAATTTCCCCAACTAATACGCATTCGCTATAAAGCACATGAATCAGGACAAAAAGGAAGGCTAATGGGTGAAGGTATAGAAATGGATTGTGCCAAGGCACGTATGGAAATGTGGGGCTAAGACCGGTAGTCGCAGCGACACTTACCAAAACAAATCTACAAGACTAGCACAAACCAACACCGACTAGAGAAATCATCTTAAACTTTGACAACACAAGAGAGATATCGATATTGCTCTCTGAAAAATGGATTAGACTCTAGTAAATTCCCCATTCATTTTCCCTTGAATAATTCAATGAAGCAACATATTCTTTTTTTTTCTTTTTCTCTTTTTCTTCTTTTTTTCATTTTTTTCAAATCAAATCTTTTTTTCTCTTTTTTTTTTTTCTTTTCTTCATCATTTTGCTTCATAACTTTTTTCAACAAAGGGAATAAATGACACAATTGCCAACATACTTGCTACACCCATTTGATATTCTTTTTCAGAAATCCCGACCCAACCATAGTAGACAAGTAGATAAGAAAAACATGCAACTGCGACTGTCCCGATAAGGTAGGCAAGTTCTAGGAATGTAGCTTTTATATGGCTTGCAAAACAGGCTACAAATGTTCAAAATGGCTAAATATAAAAAACTCAATAATAAGGGTATAAAATCAAGTCTTTTTGGCTATGTGAGGCTTATTTGAACAAAAAGAACCACCTTTCCTCATGCACTTATCAAACGAACGCGTATAGTATCAAGAAACGAATGTCACACTTATGCAATTTGATGTTACACATTCCACAAGGAGTACCACACTCAAGCCTAAAAACAATGAGACCAGTTTATTGATGTTCCTGGCCTAGGAAGCTCTAAAGACCTCAGAATTTTAAGTGGTTTACCAACAAAAATTGCCAAATCTAATTAGCATAAGGTATGTCAAAAACGGTCAAGACTTGTACTATGAGCTTTGTTTTCAAAAATAGTAAGTCAAAACAATGTACATGGACAACTTATTTGGGATTAAAATCAGAAACAATGCAAACTATCATCATTGTAATTCAATTCACCAAGACTCAACCTAATAAAATAAAAAAACATATTTTTGGATTTTGTAAATTTTTCAATTTTTATGGATTTTTTTTTTCACACAACGGAAATAAACACACAACATAAATAAAGACTCTCCCCCAAACCTAAATGTCACAATGTCCTCAGTGTGACGCTAACAGCACAACAATCACACAACAACCAACAACAGCAACCTAAAGGACACAACTAACAAAGGGGAATGGGAAATAACTAAAAGAAAATACAATAGAAGAAAGTACAAGGATAGATAGTACCAGCTGTATAGAATAATAGCCTCCCCCAAACCAGCTGCAAAATCGGGGAGTAGTGACCAGCTGTCACTACTGATCATCAGTCGGGTTCAGGTTCAGGTGTCGTTACCTTGGTAAGCTTAGGGGGTTTACCCAAGCTATACACTTTTTGTAACTTGCATTCCTCTCCTGTCAGCAGGTTTTTCATCTCAACTATTGGCTTACTCCGTGAGCTTCCAGCTGTGCTGGAAATTAAGGCGATCTCCAGAGGATCCCTATCCAAACGCAAAGGGACGCAGTCATCAATAGTTAAATCCACAATATCAACCCTATGACATGTCTCTTCTAGTAGGGGGTGTTTCATTGCCTTATCTAGGTTGAAAGTGATAGTGTCATCCCCCACTGTTAGTGTAAGTCTCCCATTCTTAACATCTATAACTGCCCCCGCAGTATGGAGGAATGGTCGTCCCAAGATGATAGGAATTTGGGTGTCCTCAGCCATATCTAAGACAACAAAGTCAACTGGTATGAAAAACTTCCCTACTCTAACCGGTACATCTTCTAAAATCCTTAAAGGGTGTTTAATAGAACGGTCGGCCATTTGTAAGGTCATGGTTGTAACAGTAAGTTGACCCATATTAAGCTTTTTGCATATAGAAAATGGCATTACACTAACACTAGCCCCTAGATCACAAAGGGCTTTATCAATGGCTAAGCAACCTATATTACAAGGAATAGAAAAACTCCCTGGGTCCTTTCGCTTAGGTGGTGATCAGGATTGCAACACAGCACTGCATTCCTCAGTAAATGCAACCGTCTCCAATTCATTAAAGGACCGCTTCCTTGTCAATATATCCTTCAGAAACTTTGCATAGGCCGGCACTTGAGTGATCAACTCGGTAAATGGTACACTTACTTGCAAATTCTTCACTACCTCCATAAACCTCCCAAATTGTTTATCGAGCTTGGATTTATGTTGGCGGTGAGGAAAAGGAAGTTTAATTACAATTGGCTCGGCTTCTTTTGCTTTTAAAGATGAATTGGAAGTCGTGTCATCCTGATCGGGGGTTGCTCGATCGAGCAAAGGGGTTGCTCGATTGAGTTATTCTGTACTGTAACTTTCAGAAACTTCCCGAGAAGAATTTGGGCAGATTTTCTCTCGGCTCGATCGAGCAACCTCTTTTTCAGCCCCTTTTTCGCCTTTTTTCGAACTTTGATCAGCAACTTCCAAGCTTTCATTGGTTTCATCCCTTATCATTTCAGGGCCTTTGTAATGGGTTCCACTCCTCAAAGTGATAGCATTGACTTGTTCATGTGGAGGGTGTCCTTGAGGAGGAAGATTACCTGGTTGTTTATGTGGATTTTGAATTGCCAATTGGGCAATTTGAGTGTCAACCATCTTGTTATGAGCTATTAGTTGTGAGATCTGAGCATCTTGCTTTTGTTGGATCATAAGACTCTGCTGCAACATGGCTTTTAATTCCGCCATATCATTACTTGGAGGTGGGGGTTGTTGAAAGTTTTGGCCACCTTGATTGGAACGGTTAAAGTTACCTTGGGAATTGCGATTCTGAGGAATCACATAAGATGAACCTTGTTGCTGAGGCGGTGGTGGGGTAGGATTAAGAACATTCTGACTTTGGTAAGAGAAATTGGGATGCTCTCTTGTCCTTTCATTGTAAAAGTTAGAGTACGGTGAACCTTGCTTAAAGGATTGAAAGGCAAGCACTTGATCAACCGTACTCATACATTCCACTGCATTATGCCCCATAGTACCACATCTTTCACAGGTTGGCTCTTGTTGAACCATGGCATGAACCGTTTGTTTATTTTCCAAGGACTTTGAAGTTTGTAACTCGGTAATTTTGGCAGTTAATGCCTCCAACTGAGCTACAATGGCATTATCCGTACCTCCTCTCCTCACATTACCCCTAGGATTCCCATACTCAGCAGTGTGAGTAGCCATCTCATCAATTAACTTCCAAGCATTGGCATCAGTAGTGTTATTTTGGAATCTCCCATTAGCAGCAGAATCTAACAAATTCCTCTGATCATCATATAACCCATTATAAAATTGGTTGCATAAGAACCAAGTATCAAAACCATGATGTGGAACAGACTTGACAAGCTTTTTGAAGCGAACCCAGGCCTCATTAAAGTTCTCATTGGGACCTTGTTTGAAACTTGTGATTTGGCTTCGAATGGCATTGGTTTTCTGTGGCGGAAAATATCTTTTGTAGAATGCAAGAGCCAAAGAATTCCAATCGGTGATGCCAAGTGCAACCATATCTAACTCACTCAACCAATCTTCTGCCCCGTCTCGTATCGAAAAGGGAAACAACACCAACTTGATTTGATCTTGTGTCACCCCACCCGTTAAAGAAATAGAGCAGCAATAAATAGTGAATTTCTCCATATGCTTAGCAGGATCCTCAGTAGGGCTTCCTCCAAACATGTTTCGCTCCACCAAAGAGACATAAGATGGACGAATCTCAAAAGTACTATTACCCGTAGTAGGGAGTTGAAATCCCTTGGGAATAGATGCAATAGTAGGCCCCGAGTGGCTGGCTAGAGTAGGCATGGTTGTAGTAGGTGCAGAAATATGTGTATCCTCTTCTAAGGATGGTTTTTCTGCGACGAATTCGGCGTAAACAGTTTCAAGCGTACTCAAGTCTTCCGCTTCTTGAATTTCCTTCCAAAAGTTTCGTCTAGACCGGAGAGTCTTCTCTGGTTCGGAATTGTAGGGCACGAGAACGGACCTAGAACACCTGGGCATAAACAAAAACTAAAGAAAAGGATGAGAACTGTCTCAAGGAACTTAGGTTCCCTGAGACGAAAAAGACAAACTAAGTAGAAACAAACAGAAAACTGTTGCCTCCCCGGCAACGGCGCCAAATTTGATAAGGGTAAAGTCGCGTCTCCTTAATCAAAGTAAACCTAAGTCACAACTAACTAATAGTCAGCGGTAAGCAAGGTATCGAATCCACAGGGAGGCGGTAGTATTCTAATCTGTTAAACTAGGTTTGTCTCTTAAGTAACAATTTCTGGGTTTTGATTGTGGTTTCTAAACTAATAGCAATTAATAACAACAACTAAAGTAAACAATAACAACTAATAATAATAACAACTAATAACAAAGCAATAACAAACTAATAAGGTTGAAAACAATGAGATTAAAAGTCTAGGGTCTCAGGTTCACTAGGATTATTGTTCAGAGGTAAGGATGTAGTCAACTATCATGCAATAAAGTTATCTAAGGTCACAAGATCGGTCGATTCAATTATGCCCTTTAGATCTACAATTTAACATGCGATCGCTATCATTAAACGAGTTCTATTCAATTATCGTAGCCTATCTTAGTCTTAACCCGGTCGGTGTCAATCCTAATTCGCGAGACTAGTTAATTAATCCTGGCCAGTAATCAAACAACTAGAATTAAAACGATAATCAAACGATAACCATGCAATTGCAATTCAATTAATTAATCTACCCCTTCTAACAATCCTAGATCCCCTTTCAACCCTAGAAAGAAATTTAGCTACTAATAACGATGTAAACAACAACAATAATAATTAAAGCAAACATGATTAACAACAATGAAAGGAATAACAAAGAATAATTAAAGAACAAGAAGGTAATTAAATAAATAACTAAGAAAGATTGAAGAATATCGATTACAAGTTGAACTAAAGACAATCGTCTTTGATGAATAAAATCCAGAGGCAAGCAAACTAAATTAGGTTTTCTAATTTAAAGCAATAAAGCATTGAAAAGCATTTGAAAGTATATGAAAGCATATCTAATTAAGAAAGACGAGGTTTCTTTTTATGATACAAAAGATCCTACTAATTAGGTTAAACTTTAAGGAAAATAAAAAAAATCCGCCGAAATAAGGCTTGCTCGATCGAGCAAGGGCCTTCTGCTCGATTGAGCAAGACCTGACCACGACTCGGTCGAGCACTGTTGTTCTGCTCGATCGAGTAGACCTTCATTTAGCTTCGTTTCTTCATTTTTCTTCCTTTATTGTCTTTCATTCTCGATTCTTCTTGATTCTTCTCGATTCCCGTACTTATCTTTCCACGATCCACCTCCGCCATGCTCCATATCTACTCAAAAAGCTCCAAATGCATCCAATCTGCATTAAAACATAACAAAAGCGGCAGAATCGATATTCTAGCTAAAATAGCATAGAATAAGCAAGGAAAGACGGTAAATCGAGTTAAATGTGTCTAAGGGAGGCATAAAATATGTATATAAATAATGATCATCACTGAGTGCATTTAAAATAGGTTTGGCTTAAAGGGTGGGTTGCCATACCAAGCAATCAAACCCAAGGTGCGTGGAGAGGTCCGCGCCACACATGAGTAAGGCCGGTTCCTAGTCCATTCAGCTGAGTAGTGAAAGCCCTTGGTGCTAACATGAGTACACACCGCAGTATGGTTGACGTCAATCGCTATACATTCTTAGGTCCAGATAAGAATTTGGAACGTTCAGACATGACGATTGGTCGAAAAAGTTGGGTTAGGCCTAGGAAGGCCGAATAAAACGACCTATGAAGGCCGAGTAATGAGAACCGACAACTGTCTCCTACATACTATTCCCTAACCTCGTTCAAGTTTCACCCTGGGTAACACGTAAGTGTATAATCCCCAGCAGAGTCGCCAAACTATGATACAAGGGTTTTGCGATCCTTTCCAAACTGTTGTGCATGGAATACCACGACCGGAGAAACGAGGGACAAGCGTGAAAACACGCATTTGGGGAGTCGCCACCAACTTTTGTGGAAATTTCGAACCGTTCGAATACTTTATGTCATGTCAAGACATAAAGGAATGACATGAACACTAAGAACTAGTTGCCCTTAGCATTCTATGTCTAGAATGACTCTCGTGGATGCCAATGAACACGAATGTCACAGAGATCTGGAGTAAGGGGTGAGGGTACGTATTAGGAATTTCTTTTGAACGAGCACCTAATCTCGCCCGCCTCGATAGCGGCCTCTACTAATGATTAGGGAAACTCTTATGTTATTGATGTGTTGCCGTTATATGCATGCAATGCAACATCCGCGTTTTAATCCTAGCATGTAAACTTAGACTATGTCGGTTGACATGTAGTTTAGCATTTAATTATGTCGAACCAGGATTTAAGATGGATTGGCATGTGAGAACACAATTAATTAAATCATACAATGATTACAAATATAAATTACAAAAGAACAAAGATTACAAGGGATTTCATGATCTATGTCGGAAATATGTTTAAACGATTAATTGAAAAAAAGAGAAGAATTAATAAAACTAAACGAATCAGATTAGCAGCGATAATACGAATCATAGTCGATTTATTATCTAATTAAACTACGTCAAAGCAAAACAGGAAGATCAAAGACAGAAAACAGTCCGGAACAGGCGCAGCAGGTCATGCGTTCTCTGGAAGAGGCGCATCAGACCTTGCGTCTGTTCCTGAGTAGGGTTCTGGCTGTGCAGCCAGAATCACGAACATTTAGTGTTCGTTGGTGATTTACGGTTTATTAATGATCTACAAGTCGAATTTAAGTGATTTAAGTCATATTAATTGCACTAATTATATCAAAGACGAATCTAGAGATTTGATATGAACAAATCTAACCTCTAAAGACAAAATTGATCTAAATAATATGTAATAAGAAAAACAAAAGAAATAATGAAAGAAAGACTAAAGAACATGTTTGAAAACGATTTTGACATAAATCCAACATGAATCTTACATTGGATGAAATAAAATAATAAAAGACGGGATTAAACACCCTCAGACTTACATGTCTACGAAACGAGATATGAACTAAAGTTAATGATTTAGCGACAGCTCGATTCGAATGTAAAGAAAGTGCTCCCGCAAGAAGAACGATTGATTAATTAAGATTGATTATTGTTGAGTTGGTCAATATGGTAGGTCAATGCAATAACGTGACAGGTGCCCATAAGGATTTGAGCTTACGTGGTCGATTGATCAAGCACGTAGTTGTCAAAATGCTTAGAGCAAGATCTAGAATGCAAAGAGAGAGAAAGAAGAGGCAGAACACTCGCGTGCCTTGAAAGTGTGCACGAACCTCTCCTTATATAGGGAGAAATTCGAAGAGTTTTGGAATAACTCGAACACAGAAAGAAATCTAGAAAATATTCCGGAAACAGGAAAACAGAGCTGGGGTAGAGGCACAGCTCCTGCTGCGTCATTTCTTGAGCAGTTTCGTACTTTGAAATAAAGATCTCCGTGTTTCTTTATGGGAATTGCGGTACATTTCGAATACTTTTCTAAAGAATATATGAATTTTTTTTACCGAGAAAGGATAAGTTTTGAAACATTAAAATATCCGGAACATTCTCGAGCGTTCAGACACGATTTTAAAAGACGGTTTTTAGAAAATGAAGTGGTTTTTGACCCGGATTCCAAAATGACTCTAATGATTGTCAAAACGACCGTATCGGCACGTAGATGACGACCAAGGGGTAGACACAACTGTTTGAGTTATCACTTGACAATAAACTTATGAATTGTCATAAATCGTTCGCATACCAAACATGTGGGCCAATCATCACTGGGTGGTTAACGGAAGGTGTAGATTCGAGGTATCTACACACGTGATATGGAAACATGAAGTTTGAAGAGTAAATTGTGTAGCCAACTTGTCTCGGCAACGACATTAGAAATGCTTCTATATTCGGTTTCCGCACTAGACTTGGATATAGTGGGTTGGCGTTTAGAGGACCAAGACACTAAATTGTTACCAAGGAAAACTTATTAGCCGGAAGTTTAACGTCGGGAGTCAAGAAAACCCGCCCAGTCGGCATCAGAATATGCCGTAATATCATGAGAGGCGATTTTGGAGATGGAGAGCCCGTGAGCAATGGTTTCTTTAATATATCGTAAAATACGCTTGAGGAACTGAAAATGATGCTCAGGAGGGCAGTGCATAAACAAACATACCTTTTGAACTGCATAAGTGATATCGGCTCTAGTAATTGTGAGATATTGAAGGGCACCACCTAGACTACGATAGAGAGATGGATCTGCAATTAAAGAACCGGCCGTGGAGGACAGTTTTGCACCGGGTTCAATAGGGGTGCATATGGGATTACATGAAACCATAGAAGCACGGTCGAGGATGTCACAGGCATATTGTGTTTGCAAAAGCGAGAGACCCGTGGCAGTCCGATGTATCTGTATCCGTAAAAATGTATTGAGCTTACCTAGTCAGACATGGCAAATTCAACGGAAATATCACGGATTATTTGTTGAAGAAGGGCGGTACTAGAAGCAGTTAAGATGATATCATCGACATAGAGAAGCAAGTAAGCCATGGTAGCACCATTGTGATAAATAAACAGTGATTGATCGCAAATACTACTCTTGAAACCCCGTGATTGAATGAAGGTTGCAAAACGGTGATACCAAGCCCAGGGGCTTGCTTAAGACGATACAAAGACTTACGAAGGAGACATACATGAACAGGAGCTGAGGGGTTAACAAAACCTGGTGGTTGGTGCATATAAACCATTTCAAGAAGGTCACCATGAAGGAAGGCATTCTTAACATCCAATTGATGAATTGGCCAAGACCGAAAAGTGGCGAGACTGAGCATAGTACTAATTGTAGTGGGCTTAACCACATGGCTAAAAGTTTCATCGCAGTTAATGCCGACCTATTGACATTTTCTATTTACCACCAGGCGAGCCTAATATCGCTGCAAAGACCAGTTAAAATGGTATTTGTGACGAAATAACCAAAGACAGCGTATTACAGGAGCATTTTGAGGACGTGGTACTAATTCCCATGTTTTATTATCAATTAAAGCGTGAAACTCGTTAGTCATGGCGGCACGCCAGTTAGGGTTCTGGAGGGCTAGTTTAGGCGATTTGGGAAGAGGGGATATTGGTGGTGTGGTCGTGGAAGCTAGTGAGATGATGGTACGTAGTTTGAATATCCAGTTCATTTCTCGGTTATGCATGGTGTGGTCACGAGTCTAGGGGTGGGGGGTGGGGGGTTGGTCAATAGGTGAAGTAGGGGCTGTTTTGGGTAGGGATTGGTTAGGAGGGGGGAGGTGCTTGGTGGGGAGAGGGTGGTGATAGGTTGGGTGAAGACGTCGATGAGGGCAGGGGATAAGTGACTGGTGGTTGGGTCAAGGAAAGTGTAAGGTCAAGGGTGTGGAGAGGGCTCAGCAAATGGGAAAACCGATTCATCGAAAGTAACATGACGGAAAATAAGGAGTTTGCCACGGGCAAGGTCGTAGCATTTGCAACCACGAAACTCGGGTGGGTAGCCTAGAAAGACACATTTTTTTGGAGCGATGGGCGAGTTTGTGGGGACGTTTGGAGGACAGGTTTGGATAACAGACACACCCAAAGACACGGAGGTGGGAGTAGGACGGGTTTTTGTGAAATAGTGCGGAAGTAGGTGAGCGAAGAGGAAGACGTTTTGATGGTAGAATGTTATGTAGATGAGCAGTCGTGTGCAAGGCATCGACCCAGAAGGTAGGAGGTGTGGAAGAGAGATGGAGCAAGGCAATAATTATTTCATTGATACGACGAATCATTCGTTCTATTTTTCCATTTTGTAAAGAAGTTTGTGATAGGTTCATATACCTACTCATAAGACATTTCTTATGATATACTAATTAACTCTTGAATTAGTTTACCTAGATCTAGTGCATGCAAACTAAATAAAACAAAGGTAGAAAAGAAGATTGTTCCTCACTTAGTGTTTTGGACGAGTAAAGGGCACAAGAACAAGCCTCCTTCTTGTTCTTGTTCTTGTTCTTGAGCTTAACACGGAGGGATGGTATTCCTAGTTCCAAGTGTAGGAACACTCTAATTAGTTGCACCAAGACACTCCCTTAATCACTCAAATATTTTTTTTACTAGAGCAATATAAGAGTACCCTTATATATTACGAATAACACTATTACTACACTAGTAATCTTATTAGTAATTATAAGAACCAAAGTTATATGAAACTTATTAAGTTTCTTAGTATATATTATTTCTAGTGAGAAGTTGTAAAATCAAAATATGAGATCAAGTTGGTAGAAAAATAAGAAGAAAACTTCTTCTTATTTTATGCACAAAACAGCAGACACATAGGGAGTGTAGAGCACGCTTTCAACTTTTTGTCTTTACAAGAAAGTAGCTTCGGCCTAGGTCTAGGTATGTAATTATGTTGTTTTAATCTTAATTACAACAACAAAAAATACATTAAACCTACCATAAAAGTCTCAAAATTGGTGCACCCTTTTAAAATGGGTGTCCATTTTATTTTTGTAATTTCTCATTTGTCACACATGTGACACGTGACATGTGACATGTGACATTTAATTTAGCTTATAAATGTGCATTTAACTATTTAAATGCAATTTCATAACAAATAAATTTAACTTAACATTTGAAGTAATAATTTATAATTACATGTATATAAAATGGGTCATCTCATATTTGGTTAATATAATCTACAACCAATTATAATCATAATCAACCAATCATACTTATCTCAAATGTTTCATAAACATTTAAGCATTCTTAGTAATATAACAATTAATTTACTAAAATATGTCTTATTTAATCATATTACAAAAAGACATAATTCTCATTTATAATTTAAACTTTGTTCGATCTAAGGGATTAATTAATCTGTATCGCTATATAATTAATTAGCTTTCATGATTAGGGAATCATCCTTTAGGTGTGACCTCAAGGGTTCAACTGATCACCACGGTCATACAACGTCAAACTCTAGTACGCCAATTGTTACCGATTAATGTTGATTAGTTGACTATAATATTCATCATCCCTTTGTATTCTTATTATTTAGATTTAATTAAGTGATCGCACTATTGTTGAGGACACTGACGAGCTTATTTCACGTGTCGTTAATTCCGCTAATTAGCTATGGTCAAATAACAATTTATATCTCCTAAACAAACACAAACTATCTTAAATAAAGGTAGTAAATGGTAAGAATATGGTCGAACCCAAGAGAAGGCGGGATTAACTAAATTAACTAATCTAGACTCTTGCTAAAAACCAATTAACAAAACTAATTACTAACTAATTACTCTAATCACTAATTAAGATATTAATTAAGACACAAACTTAAATTAATTACAAACTATGATACTAACAAGGGTTATTTGATATGAATAATCCAAACTAAGACCGTCCTGCCCAAGCTAATCCAATCTATGCATTATCTCATAAAAATCTGATCTATCTTATCATTTAACTTTTAATAGTCTGGTTGAAGGGCAACCTGCTTACCAGGTCACCTCTTAGCTCTTACTCTTTAAGTCATTTTAAACCTTTCATTTTCTAACTTATTCACTCTTTCAACATCTTCTTCTTATATACCCGTTGATCATCAAAGAAGTATAATCTTCATCATCCTTGTTTCTTTTTAAGATGGGTGCTTTGTATGTTCCACTGCTTTTGGGGCTAGATTTAGGCAGAGCTACTTGGAGGCTTCAAGGATAAGCAATTACTCCATACATGGCTTACAACTTCACTTTGTGTTTTGTCTTTCAGATCTGCTTTTCGCCTAATCCATACCCATTCTATATGTACTAGTCTTTAATTTCTACTCCGTAGTTATGATCAATTTTATATGGAACAAACAAAAATATCAAACCTTATTACAAAGTAGTGACTTCTTGAAATTTCAACTTCTCATTATAATTCAATTAATTTTCCCAGAAAAAAGTACGATAATACTTAAAAGGGTAGAGAGGTTGTTGGGGTAATAGTGCTTTTTGGGTTGTATTTGGAGTAGTATTTGTTGTGATATGCGTGTATTACAACTCCTTACTTAGATTTCTGCTCCTTTGAAGAAGATGAAGAAGAAAATGAAAGGCGTCACAACTTTGGGAGAAATATCAGTTTTCTTTTTCGGGTTTTTCCCAACTAATTTTATTAGTGAGGAAGTGAAATGAAAGAAGGAAATTTTTTAGAACAGATCTGGGGAAGTGTGATGGGGAAGAAAATGGAGAAGAATGGTCTTAGTGAAATACAAAAACAAGGGAAGAAGATGAAGATTGTAAATGAAGAACAATAAATAAACGAAGGAAAAAGAGGAAGAACATATATATAAATAAAGAAAAAACAGCTAGCTTAGAATAGGTAAAACTTACCGGTGATAACCACTCACAAAAAGCAACAAGGCATTAAAAGTTAAACGATAGCGAATATTAGATTTTTATGGGATAAAACATAGATTGGATTACTTTGGGCAGAACGGTCATAAATTGGATTATTCATATCAAATAACCCTATTAACAATGACAAAAACATGTAGGATAACACATATGGAGAAAGTTTGATTTGAGAAATTGATTAACAAGTCTAAAATAACCAACAAGTACTTTAGATTCAAATATTCAAATATAAAGAAACTAACTTAGTGTAATTTTGCCGAGTTCCCAACAATTAGCAAAGTAAAAATCTTCCTTTCCTCTCTTCTCTAGTTATATAATACAAGTTTCTAAGAAATTAGTCAACAAGGATTAACTCAACCAAGGATGACCCTTTACAATCCAATTTACACCCACTAAAACATGAGCCCAAATCAAAGATGCAAGTTTTATGAACAAAACCAAAGAAACAAGCTAGAATCATGTGATAAAGCACTAAACCATGTTCTAACCACACAATAAACCAAATTCCACTCAAAAGATTCATACTTTAAACCAAAGTG
Organism: Heliosperma pusillum; assembly: GCA_022085475.1. NCBI lineage: Eukaryota > Viridiplantae > Streptophyta > Magnoliopsida > Caryophyllales > Caryophyllaceae > Heliosperma > Heliosperma pusillum. The sequence goes on from JAIUZE010070206.1 coordinate 136,489, forward strand.
GCAATCTTTCAAGGTTGCTTCAACAATATTAAGACAAATTAATCAAAATTATCTAGACAAAGCACTAATTAAACAAACAACTTGCTAAGATGTTTAGTCTCAACAATAATTCATTCAATAATGGAAAATAAACATGAGAAAATGGTATTAACTAAAGAAGAAGAGGTTCAAAGAGTCTTACAATGCTAAAAGAGGACAACTTGTTCCAATTACACTAAGAAATAGAAGATTAGCTACCCATAATCAAGAATTACAACCCAAATAATAAAGTTCAACTCAAAGTTACAAGCCAAAATGAAGAACCAAAAATGAGAGAATTTCAATGTGGTTTGTGCTTTGTTGTGGAATGTTATGGAATCCCTTCTCTCTCTAAAATCTGGTTCTTTTATACCCTTGCTTCAGAAACCTAAGTCCTTCGAGAAATGGGCCTCAAAATGACAAGACGAAAAATGAAGAAACACGTGTCCCAGGCCAGAAGCCAGGACGCTGGCAGCGTCGTGGGACGCTGGCAGCGTTCTGGTGACGCTGGCAGCGTTTTAAGCTGCCAGTTTTTACTCTTGGTTGCTCGCCTTAACTTTCGTTGACCCCTTTGAATACTAGTCTTGCCTTGACTTACATTGATCCTTTGGACTTGCTTTGCTTGCATTGATAATTTTCTCCCAGCCCACTCCAATTGTCGGGTTTGGTCTCGGGTCTCGGGCTTGACTTTGAATTTAGTTGACTTCCGGGCTTGACTCTAAAACTTGACTTAAAAATACCAAATAACAACATAACTACAAGGACTAAGGTTAGCATAAAACGATGCTAACTGAAAGTCCTAGACGTCTAATTAGACTCCTCTAATTAGCTCATTAAATTACATTAACTTAATGATTTAAGATCTAGTTATCATGCATGCAAATATAAAAGCATAAAAGAAAAGATAAGACGAAAACATCCTTACATTGGAAATTTTCGGTTCAATATGGGCACAATAAGAACTCCTTCTTATTGTTCTTGAGCATGAAATTAATGGATGCTCCTCCATAAAACAACTCCAAAGTAGAAGGTCTCCTTCTTGTGGCACCCAAGATTAAACCCAAATAATCTTAACTTATTATTAACTAGATAATAAGTAAGAAATAATACTACTAATATTATTGTATTACTACACTAGTAATATGTAGAGAATATTAGTTTGCATGTAAGTTTTAGAGAGAAGTTGAGTAAGTAAGAGAAGTTAGAAAATTAGCAAGCAAAGTTGTAGTAAATGTGACAACCCTCGCGAATGCGGAAATATAAAACAAACAAGCATGTAAATTATATAGCGGAAATATGAAGTTTTAAAAACTTTTATACATGCAAGGAAAGAATACGAGGAGTGTCAAATATTACAAACTAAAGTACGAATTATACTACATCAAGAGACGAAGTCTCTCCAAAATTTTAACAAGTAAAAGTGTTTAGCAAACAAGCTAAAATCGTCTAGAGGTGTTTTAATCCAGGGACAACGCCCGCTAGCTCACACCCGAACCCAAAATGTCAAGCAAAAAGTCAACCATGCAAGCAACCTGTTCATCCATGAAAAACATGAACGCCACAGTCAGTGGGGAGTAACTCCGGGTTCTCCCAGCCATATCACATCAAACGTACATAGAAGGAAATACCAAAGTAGAAGCATGCATATATAGATATACATGTGAGATACGATAAGAATAGATAGGCAATTCAATACATAATGATAAGAGCATATAGAATACAAATCCGAATCCATCATGTGATACAAAGACTCGGGGAAGACACTCTTAGGCAACCGAATACGCTCACTAGGGCTTGCATCTCACCGTTAGCGGTATAAGTTTGATAAGATTGAGACTCGACAAACAACCATGCCAAGTCATGCAATGACCATAAATAAATCCATCAAGTTATCATCCATTCAAACAACCCAATACATAGACGGTGCCCAATCATGCAATGACCATGAATAATATCATGAAATCGAGCATTCAAAGACGACAACACAAAGACGACTTCTCTCACGGTAAATGAAACGCACTAGCACCGTGTAAATGGCAAGTATGATTAAATGGCATCCACGGGATAAAGCATTTCCCTGAACGCATACACGATCACATTTCGTATATGTTGACTAATTTCCTCCGGTAGGACGACGATATAAATACCCGGTCCTAGTCTAAATCTGGCCAGAATCCCGGAATCGCATTTTCCAGTTCACATGCGATAAACGTTTCGCATCCAAGACTCGGTCAATCATATGACGCCGAGTACCCCAAATTCGGTAGCTAAAATTCACGAAAGAGGCGGAAAAGAGCTCGAGCCACATAACAAGCGGTACGCTACATGCAAATAACACCACCTCGCAAGTACACAACATTTGACGGCCGGGTCGATCAACGCAATGCGTTCAACTCCCAACAACGTCGTCGTATGCCCACTAACACATGCATTTAAGCAGTAGGATACCTCCCCGTTCCGACATTCCAGCCTTACGAACGTGGAGGTAGCCAAGGGAGTGAGAGTACAAAGCACAAGACAAAAATAGTGCTCAAACCGTATCATTTGTAAAAACCGACTCAAAGTGGGAACATACCAAAAACCGTCACAAAACATGAGAATAGGGAATCATATAAGTTTAAATATGATAAACAGGAGTCAATACATGATACATAAGCATTAGAACAAGTTTATGAAGCATAATGAATAAAAACATAGATACCTCTCCAAAACAACGTTGTTTGGAAACCAACGAAAACAAGGGTCCACTTAAAACGGTCATAACAAGAGTTCTAGAAATGAAAATTCAGGAATTACAAATGGAGGTTATAGCTTATCCTCTTACGGTTCCAACGGGATGTCACACGCCCAAAACAAGCAAGTAACGAAGGAGATATTATCATTTTACGAAAAGGGGTCAGTGAAGGAAAATTTCTGTCGGCAGCGAGTGACGCAGCCTGCGTCACCACGACGCAGCCTGCGTCCTATTCGGACAGGTACGAGTCACACAATCTCCACAATTTCACTAAGGCATAACACAAATATCATCTATCATCACAATTCATCAATTCTCATATCAATTATCAACTAACAACAACCATCATCAACAACACGATTCCTAAGATTACTAATCATATTCTAAATACGATTTCTAACATGGAAAACACATTAAAACACGTAAATGATATCGAGTAACCCTTCACCGTTACCTTTTCCACTAGATAGTAATCTTTGACGGGGTCTAGAAAATCTCCACCTAAACAAAGACGACAAAAGATGAATATAATTCACCTTTGAGAAAGATGGATAAATTGAAAAGCGAGAAAGACGGTAATTTTAGTACCAATACGGATAGAGGAAGATAAGAGGGGAAGAATAAGACGAACTTACGTGAATTTGAGCGAGAAATGAATGAGTAGTGACGATTCTAAACTTGGAAGAATATGGAGGCTAGATTTTGGTGTTTATGGTGAGGAAGAAGAAGATTGAGTTGTGAGGGAGTTAGGGTTATGAGGGAGTATATGTAGGGTGAGTAAGTGGAAAAGTCAACGAAAGTCAAAGACGGCTCAAAAGTCAAGAAAAAGTCAAAGACGGCTTAAGACGGGATTCACTTGAAATCTCGCGGAAATTCCAAATACGAACTCGGAAATTCTAAATTCGACTCGGAAAATTAAATTTACGATTAAACTAAAATTCGCTGAAAAGTATCCGTAAAATATTTTTACTAGAAAAATAGGGTACATTTCCGGGTGTTACAATCACCCCACCTTTTAAAAAGTTTCGTCCTCGAAACTTGAGAGTAGAAAACCAAAAGTATCAAAGACAAGAATCGGTTTTAAAAATCAACAAGAAAGCTTTTACAAGGGAAACATTTATGAAACGAAGTTCTTCTCGAAAACGATTTAAAGAGAATTTTCATAAGTGTGAAACTTTATTTACGAATCACAAGAGTGCCCGTCGCGAACGAGAACTCTAATTATCCAAATCAAATTAAAGTCGAAATAGTGAAATCGGAATTCAAAACAAACGTTAGTAAGTGCAAGACTAGTTATCAGACGTCTCCAATAACAAGTGCAAACATCCAACCAAACGCAAAATCCAAATATAAAAGCAAAAGAAATCCATTTTCTCCAAAAAGAGGGTACACAAACCATCTTTAAAACTTCGGTGAAACCATAGATTGGAAATACAATATGAAAATTTGGAAGTTTTCTCAAGGATAAAATCAAAATAACACGACATTACACGTACATAGAGCGACTCGCACATTTCACGCACAATTCAGGGTAACAAAATGTATACAAAACACGCAAAAACGAAATAAATCGAACTCTTAAGAATAGGAAGATCAAGATAAAGTCAGCAGGAAGATCTACAAGAATTCGACATCACTAAATCTACTAATAAACCAAATCCTCAAGAGAATGCAATTTACCCAATTTGCAACTCATCATTTTCAATCATCAGAAATCCTACAAAAATATTCCATAATCACGAAACTTCGAGTAACAATTCCCAATTATTCGAATCCAATTAGAATCTACTAAGGTCCATCGGCACGGTAGACTCCACAACTAACAATCCACATGAAAGATTTATTACGCACTCTAATCTTCTTAGTTTCATCAAAACCCTTACTAGAAACCACCAACAAAATATTTATCTCTAGGGAAACATGATCGCTAACAACCACAAAGTAAAGGGCTTACCATGCAATCCTTTAATCCAATTTACTTCAAACTCATTATCCTAAATTTACAATGAACTTTCTCATCTTCGAAAGTCAAAACACAATCAAAGCAACAAAACATAATCATCTTGGATCCAACTAGACTCATCCAAAGTCTCACGACAAGGGAAAATTCACAATCCATTATCGGTTATATAATAATTCTTTAATACGCCCTAACATCCTTAATTCGATCATTACTACGCTCGAAGCCTCAAATATAAAATAGTCACATTAGCAAACTACGGTGGTTACTAATCCTCAAGATAAATGGGTTCACCATTCTATCTCCATAATCCATAACAACTGAGCACTCACTATCAAAAGCTTGCAACGAACATTTCTCAATCTCAAACTATGATTCCTTAAGAATAAAAGAGAATTACAAATTCCAAACCACAAATGGCCAATCACTTGGCAAACAGACAACCATTCAATTCATCTAGATCATCTAAAACTCAAAATGAATCAATTTTCATTTATGACAAAACTCCTCAAACTTTGGGTACCGGCTTAATTATCCTAAAGCAAAGTCTCTTTTAGAATCCACCAATTAGAAACATCTAATTCCCAAATAATATCTCAAGCAACCGTTATGATACCCAACAACAACGAACTATCATCATGATCAACTCAATTCTCAAAATAACACTACAATACCAAGCTCCAAACCTAAAACCACCAAGAGAGGATACATTATCACTATTAGGATTCATCCTAGAGCTTAAGTCCTATTTCTCATGATCAAATACAACATGAAATTTGCTAAATCCAAATACACATATTCTAACTAAAGAATCCCACAATACATTACAATTATTCTCTGAACCTTACAAACGGAATATCCAATCCACTAAGGAAAAGATGAAGCGGCAACGAGATAGGAAACGATAAGAAATCTCAAGGAGAATGCGAGAATAAAATCAGGCACGAGATTAAAAGAGAGGAACGCTGAAAATAACGAGGCCAAGAAAGAGACAAAGCAGATAGTAGAGTCATGAAGATATCTGAGTAAGAAAGAAGATACGAGCATGCGATTTCTTAAAGATCAATCTTGACAAAAACATTCAAGAATGGAAATGAAAAGGGATGATGGCACAAGTAAAGGTTTAAGGTTTAATCCACAAAATTTCTCCTTTCAGACTTAGGGTGATAGTAAAGCAACTCATTCCAAACAAAGGTCTCTTACAAGGGACCATCGTACCACAATAATCAAAGTAAGGTACACCTAGATTTAATAAATCGATTACAACCCAATTCATCCATCCTTTCATATAACACGGATTCCCAATTGCGGAATTGCAACTCAAGCATAGTAACATTCTCTCAACTCCATAATTTGACACATTCCCAAAGGTTTCAAAAACCGAAGAACCCATAAGGAATTTTCCATACTAATCTCTTTTCAACTCCTACGGCCACAAGGTAGAACACCGAACAAAACGTCATTATCAACATCATATAGCCCACGAGTGCATTATTATCAAAGTACAACATCAAGTCAAACATCATCATTAACATCCCAAGGTATTTCCATCCTAGCTCACATTATCGAATCTCGCTCATATCTATAATCCTCAAGTAATATGGTTCAACTTACAACAAAACCTTACTACTTCAAACGAGTCTCCGATACCATAAGATAAGCTTATATCTTTAAATCCAAGAACTATAGCCAAAAGCTTTTCCACCAAGCCTATACTCACAAACACACAATAGGAAACACAAGACGTCACTTAATCTCAAAAGCATTTTACAACTCAAGGCATCATTCAAACTCCTAAATTCAAAAGATTAAATCGCTAATGGGCGAAGAAGTCTTAGCCACTCATTCAACCTTACACAATCAAATATCATGAACTATCCACACATTAGTCATGACAAGCATCAAGCATTAAAATCATCAAACTTATCTTACTACCTTTTCTTAGAGATACAACCAATCATCAATATAGGGTGAATTTAGATCTACACCATTTCCTCAAATCACAAATTCATTCTAACAAACACTAATATTCCACAAAGTTCACAATTCTTCCGACCAAGTATAATATACCACAAACAAACGGGTATGGCATCCACAAAAATGTTACAAGAGGAAGGTAAGGATACAAATGGTAAGAAGGGGGAACTATCAAGAGTAAATTCCAAGAGGCAAACAAGTTGGAAGGGAAAGAGGCACCTAGATAAAAGAAAGAGAGCATAATACATTAAGGACGAGAGAATTCATAGATGAGGAAGAAAAACACTTTAATTAGGCTTGACATTTTTCACTCTTCGGTAGAGGATACTTCTTCTAGGTAACACAATGATCCACCTTAAGACGGTAGATACAAACAAACATAACATCACTCAACACAATCAACAAACAAGTTAGAACCTAACAAACATCAAGTACACAAAAGACTACCACCTTAGGTCCTTAAGTCTACCCATCTCTCATTTATTATTTCAAGGTCAAGTAGTTTAAGTTTAGGGTTCACGTGTGTGCGTCGGGAGCGTTTAAGCTCTGATACCAACTGTGACAACCCTCGCGAATGCGGAAATAAAACATACAAGCATGTGAATTATAAAGCGGAAATATGAAGTTTTTTAAAAACTTTTATACATGCAAGATAGAAATACGAGGAATGTCAGTAATTACAAACCAAATATAAAATACTACAAGAGACGTAGTCTCTCAAAATGTTAACCAACAACAAAGCCATTAGCAACTAGCTAATCAATGTCTATAGGTGTTTCATCCAGGGACAACGCCCGCTAGCTCAAACCCGAACCCAACATATCAAGCAAAAAGCCAACCAAGCAAGCAACCTGTTCATCCATGAAAAACATGAACGCCACAGTCAGTGGGGAGTAACTCCGGGTTCTCCCAGCCATATCACATCAAACGTACATAGAAGGAAATACCAAAGTAGAAGCATGCATATATAGATATACATGTGAGATACGATAAGAATAGATAGGCAATTCAATACATAATGATAAGAGCATATAGAATACAAATCCGAATCCATCATGTGATACAAAGACTCGGGGAAGACACTCTTAGGCAACCGAATACGCTCACTAGGGCTTAAATCTCACCGTTAGCGGTATAAGTTTGATAAGATTGAGACTCGACAAACAAACCATGCCAAGTCATGCAATGACCATGAATAATAAGTCATGAAATCACGCATTCAAGAACGACGACACAAAGACGACATCTCTCACGGTAAATGAAACGCACTAGCACCGTGTAAATGGCAAGTATGATTAAAAGGCATCCACGGGAGAAAAACATTCCCTCAACGCATACACGATTCAATTCATTTCGTATATGTAGACTAATTTCCTCCTGGTAGGACGACGATAATAATACGGTCCTAGTCTAAACCTGGCCAGACTCTCGGAATAAGACGTGTTCCGATTCGACATGTGGTAAGAAGTTCCACATCCAAGACTCGGTCAATCATAGACGCCGATGAAAGTCCATAGACCTTAATTAGACTCCTCTAATTATTTACTAAATTACTTATTAATTTAGTTTATAATGATCTATGTAACAAGCATGCAAATAAAAAAACATTTATATAAGAGAAGAAATTTCCTCACATTGATATGGAAAATATAAGGGCACAACAATAACTCCTTCTTGTTGTTCTTGAGCTATAAATATGGATGAACACAAACAATCTCCAAAGTAGAAGATCTCCTCTAGATTGCACCAAGATTAACCCAAATAATCTACTCTTATTATTAACTAGATAATAAGATAGATATTATACTACTAATATTATGACTATATTACTACACTAGTAATACTTAGTAAATATTAGTATTTGAGAGTTTTTAGTGAGAGGAAGAATTTTAGAAAGAAGTATGACAATTGAACAAAATCAAGTGTTCAAATAATGAACAACCTTTGTTCATTATATAGCCAAAATGGCCGGACCTTGTAGTCCTAAAATGACTATTATTTTGTTTGATTTGTTCACATGCATTGAAGTGGAGTGTTGTAGAAAAGATGATGATTGTTTTATACTTGTTATGTCACTTTCAACAAGTAACTAAAGAGTAAAAACAAGAACAAAATCATCACCCTTCTAACTACATACCAACCGGCCACATTGGCCTAGTTTGGTCTATATTGATTTTTGATATTTGTCTCACAAATCCTTATTGATCATATGGTTAATTATCTTGTATAATTAAGTGTTAATTTGATCATATAACAATTATATGACTCAATTAAATAAATAATATGTACTTAACATTTTAAGTAATATTTTACCATTATATCAATATATAATGGGTCCCACAATGCTTAGTTAATTTATTTTACAACTCCTTGTAAATATAATTAACTAATTACCTCTATCTCAAACCTCAACTAATTTAGTAATTTAACGATTAATTACTAAGTTAAATCTTATTTAATCGTATTAAAATAAGATATAAATTTATTAGTCAATTATCGCATAATTGAAAAATAAGCTTAATCGAATTTGAGTTCTTAACTCAATTTCTAACAATTAACTCTCGTACATATCGAATATATGTAATGTACTAATTAACTGTATCGTATACACATAATTAGTTACTATTTGGATTTCATCCTTTAGGTGTGACCGAAAGGGATCAGTTGATCACCGCCGTCAAACGACAATAACGTCAAACTCTAGTTAGCCAACCGTTAGTGATTTACGTTAATCAACTGACTAATCATATATATAGTCAATAAATATCCCAATTATATTCCATAATAAGATTTATTATGTGGCGCACTTTTTGGAGGACACCTACTCCAACAATCTCCCACTTGTCTGACACAAGTGTGCGTCACCCATTCTCTTGTCTCTTTATCACATCTCCCACTCAACGCAAGGTGTCTTCCAGGTCGCACTTGCGATTGACAATATCTAGAGTGGTTTTCTCGATAGGGAGAGTAACTGTTTGACCGGAAAATCTACCATATATCTCTTTCCGAGCGTGGCCACGCATTTACAGTAACTACTCCTCGAGTGGCCTAAAGATGTTTTTACCCAACGTGGGTGGACAATTCCTGTTGCAATCCATCTACTCTGTTGAATGTTGATCACCATGATCCAGAAGAAGTCCATCGGCCTCCTTTTACGGCACGACCTAGAACATCAACCAAAACCAATCGGAAACTGCACCGACTCAGATATACGGTCGCCAGTCAAAAGAATCGACTTATAGGAATAAGATAGAAGACCCTGCCACGACCAGGCATCAAATAATTGATTTAAGGGTCTCTACAATGTCACTGTCCGACAGAGTGTCATACCGTCTGTCTATGTAAACGACCAGTCATCTCCATGACCCCATGGTGCTGAACCAACCATCGATCGACTTACAATCTAGTCATTTCGAGACGTCACCTCATTGAGTGACTAGGGACAAAATACTAAGTTCATCCTGTTCACTTGAATTGGGTTCAACTTTTCTTTCAACCAATTCGGATAAACAAAGTATTAAAATTTAGTCAAACTAAATAATGGAGTTTTTAATGAAACTCTAACAATGAATGCGATTATCAAATATTTGGAAAAATTGATACGCTATCAATATTTTCATATCTTATAATCTTTAGCAATTCAGGTACATATTTCAATCCCCATTGAAATGACATGACTATCATGTTCAGCCTGCAAAAACATGGCTAATGGATTAGCAATACTTGCATCTCTCCCATCGTTCTGATTGCTATTTCTTTTTGTCTACGTAATCTCATATTACATAAAACTTTCTGAGTACGTGTCTAGGTTTGAATCTAGACTTAGGACTGTTGGCCTAAAGGTAGCTCCCACTGTTTTACCAGTATAATGGGATAGGATATACAGCTATATGAACTATTTCTAGTCCCTCCAATACTGTCGAATCCAAGCTACTTTCATATGCATCATCATAGGACGCAATGTACTCCATTTCCGTTGTGAAATCCGCAATGATAAACTGCCTGGAACACTTCCAGCGGATACATGACATTTATATTTGAAAATGTCACTCCTACTTGGAACCTTTCCAATAGTGTTTTCTGCTTGGAACTCTTCCAACAGATAAATCTTCTATAAAACATAGCCAGTTCGTGATTTCAAATCACTTTGATCAGTTTGGAAACTGAAGTCTGTGTAAACTCTTACACGCAACCATTTTAATCCAACCATGGAACCTATCTGTTTAGTCCTCGCCCAGTACTAAGATGTTCTTTATGGCATCACTGACTCTCACTTGGATTTGATGCAATGATTCGTCATACTCAAGCATGCGAAATGTCGGATGAGTATCATCATGCGTATAAATGCCCGCCGCGGAGGGGGCAAAAGGAATCAATATGATGTGTTCAACTTCCTTGAACTATTCAAAGATCTTATCAATATATAGAATTTTTGACTCATGCTAATATCCTTTTAGATTTATCTCCATAAATCCAGATACCTAAAAGATGTATTCTACTTGTCCAAAATCTTCCATCATCTAAAATGAGCAATATGTCTCCACATATTAGACTGATGAAAACCATATTACTCCCACTAAACTTCATGTATAAACATAATTCCTCGAGATATCGAGAAATATTTTATGACATGATTGACACACCAATTCCAACTCTTTAGTGCTTACTTAAGACATCCTCTTAAGCTTGCAAATTACTTAGGATAGTTAGGATCTACGAACCCACAGGTGAATATAAAATATACTACCTCTTCTATAATCGTATTCGAGAAGGTGGTTCTTGAGGTCCAATTGACATCATACTATTATGATATGCTGTAATCGCTAAGTATATTCGAATGGATCAAAGAATTAAGGTTTGTGCAAAACTCTTTGCCTACCAAGTTATCTTTGAAAACATTTTAATGTTCATCCATGCAAATTTCGATCTTAAAAATCAATTTACATTGAAGAGGTCGTACTTCTTCAAGTAAAATTTACCAGGTCACATACCTGACCATCATGCATGGAGTCCATTACGAATCGTATGACTCTAAGCCATATCAAGAAGTTGGGACTAAAACAGTCTTTTATAAGTCACATATTTCATCACTATTAAGGAGTGATAAAATTCCACCTGTCCTCCTAGGTTCCGAAGAAACAACTACTGAACAAGCAATGAGGAAAACTTTTTCCGCCATCATGCTCAGTTTTGTCGGCTCTTGAAACATTTTCGCTCTCCCACTCTTCTTATCAAAA
>JAIUZE010070207.1:0-35499 GCA_022085475.1 Heliosperma pusillum
AATACGGTCCTAGTCTAAACATGGCCAGACTCTCGGAATAACGTGTTCCGATTCGACATGCGATAAACATTTCGCATCCAAGACTCGGTCAATCAAATAGACGCCGAGTACCCCAAATTCGGTCGACATTCACGAAAGAGGCGGAAAAGAGCTCAAGCCTCATAACAAGCGGTACGCTACATGCAAATAACACCACCTCGCAAGTAAACAACATTTGACGGCCGGGTCGATCAACGCATAGCGTTCAACTCCCAACAACGTCGTCGTATGCCCACTACACATGCAATTAAGCAGTAGGATACCTCTCCGTTCCGACATTCCAGCCTTACGAACGGAAAGGTAGCCAAGGGAATGAGAGTACAAAGCACAAGACAAAATAGTGCTCAAACCGTATCATTTGTAAAAACCGACTCAAAGTGGGACATATCGAAAACCGTCACGAAACATGTGATACAAGCGAATAAGATATCATATATCCAAAACATGAATATTATAAGTCACTACGTAAAATTATACGATAAACGGATCATGCGAACTATTATAAATTACGAGTTTTAGAAGTTAAAGGAAAACAACACAGCCGTGTTCCAGGCCGGTCAGGGGACCGGCGGCCGGTGGGCCGGCTCAGAACACAAGGCAAAACCAAAAATCATAGAAAACAAAGGAATGTGGTATAGGCCGGTCAGGGGACCGGCGGCCGGTGGACCGGCAAAGAGCACCTCATCATACAAATTCCAATTTTCCAAAAATGTTACTGGAGTGTTCTCAGCCGGTGGTCAGACCGGCGGCCGGTCGACCGGCTGGGAACACCCCTTCACCCGTGAGCCTTGCTCACTTAACCAATTCAATCCAATTCTCAAATATACTTCTAATAATCATCAACACTCAATATATATCATCAACATTCATCATATAAAAACATTCATTAATCATACTATGAATTCTAGGCTTCCTAATCGTATTCTAATACGATTCCTAGCATATAAAGCATGTAAAACACGTAAATGATATCGAGTAACCCTTCACCGTTACCTTTAAGCGTCTCTACTAATCGTCAAGCTCCTCTTCAATAAGGTAATAGTCTTTGTCGGGATCTTGGAGGTCACCACCTACAAATAGATCATAAAAGATAAATGAAATTCATCTTGAGAAAGACGGGAAATTTGAAAAGCGAGAAAGACGATGATTTTAACATCAATACGGATAGGGGAAGGTAAGGGGAGAAGAATGAGACGAACTTACGTGAATTCTATCAAGGAACGAAAGAGTTATGATGATTCAAAGATCGAAAATCAAGAGGGAGGCAAGGTTTTGATCTTTTCTTAAGGAAGAAGTAAGTTGTGTTTGTGTATGAGTGAAAATAGGTTAAGGAGTATGAGTATGTATGAGGAAAAGTCAACAAAAAGTCAAACTCGCCTTAAGACGGGATTCTCATGGAATCTCGCAGAAATTCTAAATACGAACTCGGAAATTCTAAATTCGACTCGAAACATAAAATTCTTAATTAAAACTTAAAATTACTGAAAAGATTTCGTAAAATATTTCTACTAGAAAAATAGGGTACATTTCCGGCTGTTACAATCATCCTCTCACTCGACCCATGTTGCGGGCGATGTGACCGCCATGTTTGAAGCCCTAACCTTGTCCGTTAATAGAATTCAGTCCGACCAGCAGCTTCCTTTGCACCCCATCTATGATCACTTTGCTAGGCAAGGTGTGATTAGACCTGAGGGCCCTCACCCGTCTTTTTATACTTGGCCCGAAGGGGGGTATGGTACTACTTATGATGCAGGTGTGCAGCAGACCGGACCGGATTACTATGGAACCGACTATGGCGTTGAGAGTTTTGGGGGGTATAGAGGTGATTTTGGAGATCACCAAGTGGAAGAGTACCAGTCCCTAGGAGCTAGCGACCCAACCGGGATCATTACTTCTCGTGGTAGTTATTATTCTGCAGATGATACCTACTATACAGATGCTTGTGGATCCGCATCCGAGCCACCTCCTTCTGAGAGGAGAGGCCGTAGCTGGTGGCCTTTGTGATGAGATGAAGAGCTCCCCTTGTTTATACTAGCTTGGGGAAGGCTAGACATTTTGTAAGAATTTTATTTCTTTCCTTTATTTTTCGCATTTGTAGTTTTTCTTTTTAACCCCTTTTCCCATTAGAATTTAATCCTGTTTCTCCGTTCTGTGTGCTATCAACCGTTTTTCGGTTTGTTTCTGTTCTAATTGCATGCACATTGAGGACAATGTGAAGTTTTAGCTTGGGGGAGGATTTTCATTTAGGATTTGCATTTAGATTTTTATTTTTCTTTTAAATTTCTTAGTTCATTTTTAGTTTTTATTGAAAAGCACAAAAAAAAAAAAAAATCGAAAAATCAAACAAAAAACCAAAAAGAAAAGATCATTTCCATCTTACACTTCTTATTTTATAGTTTTTATAAGCTGATGTTTCGTTATATTCTGAGGAATTGTGCATTCATGGGGATGTCTTGTACACAGTAGGTAGAAAATTGCATTTGGACTTAATTAAGCTTGATCTTGACTTTGGCAAGCTACTCATATTGTAAGGTAAAGCCTCCAGTGGTCGGTACATCTGAACCCGATCCCAGTTTAGGAGTGAGTAGTTTCTCCTTATAGTCTGTGTTACATCAAAACGCATAAGTATGGTTTTTATTCCATTTTCTATAAGTATTACTGTCATGATCTACATTTTGAATCCATTAAATCTCTTGTTCACATTTCGCAAAAACACCCTTCTTCCTAGCTACATTATAATATTGCCTACCTTTGTTGAGCTAGTAACCAACTATATGTGTAGGGGTGTTCTGTGCTTTTGCGATGTTCTGATAATGCAACTGTTTGGTGTGAACTTGTCTCGTGATTGCTGATTCCCGGGTTTTGGTGTGAAAGAGAAAGAAAAAGAGAAAAAAAAAAAAAAAAAGAGCTTTGAAAATATAATGGAAAAAAAAGAATGAAATTGAAAGCTCAAAAGAAAAAAAGAGAAAAGAAAAAGAGGAAAAACGCTTCCATGAAAAGAAAAGAAAGAAAAATTATGGGAAGTCGTAACTTGATTCTAATGTTTAATAAGCCAATATGCTGCTTTTGGCTTTGACTTTTGTTGATGGGAATTGGTATGATTTGGATTGAGTATCCACTACACATTTGGTTATTACTAGCTTGACTTTAAGCTCCACATGACCAAAATCGTTTGTCCACTTTCTTACCCAAATTTCCCAAGCCTCTTCTTTACTTTTCTAATGCTTCTTACATTATATTTTGATCATGATTAGTCTTACTTAATGATTTTGGATTGTCTACCATACTAGACTGCGGGCACATTCTTATAAGTTGTAGATAGGAGAGTGTCACTTCAAATTTAACCCAATATTTCCTATTTTACAAAAAATTGAGTGATGAGTGTACCGTGAGAGTCCATTGTCAAAAGATCATGCAAGAGCTGAAAAGGTCCAAAGACTATTTGTATGTTGCGCCGTTATGTAAATCTCAACCATGATTCACATTTTCCTTCGGCCTTGTTGCTACGGGCTTATGATTCATCTACTTATTAAGAGCTTACTTTTTGAGATTTGTATGTGGATTGATCATTGTTAGCTACCCTTGTCCTAGTTATGATTGTTTGTTTGCTTGAGGACAAGCAAGGGTTTAGCTTGGGGAGTTTGATAAGTGATATTTTGTACTAATTTATCCCCCGTTTTAGCTCGATTTCCATACGATTTATGCACTTTGTTAAGTGATTAACGAGCTAATATTGCTATTCTAGTTGTTTTGCGTGTTTTGACTCGTTTTATAGGAAATGAAGCGGTTTTGCTATATTTTCCTACTTTATGGAGCAAAGGCACTAGGATACAATTTTTCAAGGAATTGATGATAGCCAGTTCACGATTTGATTACGATTCCGCTACATCCTTCCTCAATTGGACTTATTTTGAACTTTGGCTTTGAACTTAAAAAGGAAACCTCAACCCAAGTCAAAAGAAGATCAGCCCAAGCCCAATTTCGTATTGCATTGAACAAGACCAAGGCATAGGATTCCGTGCCTAAGACGAAAAGACGGAAGAATCCATCTTGCACATTTACCCGATCGAATTACCATTTACCCGATCGGGTATTTCTGCAATTGGACGTTACTTAGCTCTTCTTCAACCGAGCTTAAATGGGTGATTTAATGCTTTGACTAGGGTATGAATTTGGACGAGGGATCAGCAGCCATGCAGCCCTATAAAAGCCAATGATCATCACACACAATTATCATCTCATAATATCTCATAACATCTTATATATCATATACCTCTTATCATCTTTTTATCTACACAATTTCATATTATCTTTTAGCATATTTTCATACAATAACACATTTCATAGTTTATTTCTTTCTTACAAGTTTAGAATATAGTTTATTTCTTAGTGTTTCTCTAGTGTTTTCATAGCTTTTGTTATTGGATATTTGTTCTTTACTTTCGTTCTTATATATTCATATTCCAAACTCGGTAATTCTCTATCTTTTTCTATGCAATTTTCATCATGAACCTTAAACTAATTAGTATTATTTTCATATTGTTGTTACTAGGAAATCAATCTAAAGTTAATCTAGTTAAAACTGAAATATTGTTTAAGATGTCACATTATATTTTACCTAATCATATAATCATTGAATTCATCACTAGAATCATTATTAATATAATTACCATAATCACTTTAGTATTTATACTTCATAGTTTAATTTCATACATCTTTTTCTTATTAATTTACTTAATCACATGATCACATAAATTAGATAAAATATTGTAAGATTAACATTGTGTACATAAAATAAATAGAGTTGTAATATTGAAATGATTTACGAGTTAAATGAATTAAAAGAAGAGTAGATACCATTTGAACCATCTAATTGTTTCTTCCTTTGGTCGTGTCAAATTCTATAACTATGTTTAGTGGCCATAATTAATTGTTTGTATTAGTCAATTTCTATCTTTATAACGAGAGTTGGGATGGGAATTAGGACTGCCAATAGGGGTTTAGTGACCTAATTATGCTGAGAGGACGTTAGGACCCACTAAAAGGTCGGTACGAATCCGAAAGGAATATACCGCTACAAGGCCTAGACAATCATAGTAATTCTAATGTTGGTATCAATGAAACTTTTAACTAGTTTTACATGTATTTCTCTTTCGCTATAACAATTTGATTAGATAGTTTACTTTACCGTTTTAGATAGTTTAATTTATTGTTATCTAGTTAGTTTACTTTCTCGTCTTTCTATTTCCGTTCTTAGATAGTTTACTTTATTATTATTATCTAGTTTATTAGTTTAGTCAGATAGTCTTTCAATATTGTCATTTAAATATCGCTTTTAGTTAGAATTTAATTGTTATCATTCGGATCAGAGCATTTCCCCGATCGGGTACGTGACAACCCGATCGGGTAAGTCTTCTGTTTCAGATTTTACATTTTGCAATTTACATATTTGTCATTTTATTTTCGTCATTTACATACTTGTCATTTTATTTTATGTTAATAATTTATACAACCACCTCAAATGACTCGAACTTAAATGAAAATCAATCCATAGCAATTCATAGTTAACACGTACTCCCTGAGGATCGACACCCTACTTCCCTAATTACATTCCTTATGTTGTTAGCCTAAGTGTGGGTAATTCATAGAAAAGACCGCCTTGTTGAGAAGTCAAATCACTGGTTTCCAACAAGGGGATGATGAGAGCCTATATGAAGCCTGGGAGAGGTACAAGGACTTGCAAAGAGAGTGTCCTCGTCATGGGATAGATCCATGGCTCCTTGCCATCACATTCTATAACGGTTGTTATATAGAGTCCCGTCGTATCCTGGATTCTGCTAACAATGGAAGATTTGATCAAATTAATGTTGAAATTGCTCACACTACCATTGAATCCATGGCAATTCACAATTCTCAATATAGAAATTCTCGCTCCATACCATTGAAACCTAAGCAAGAGGACCCCACTTTGACACTTTTACAAGCTCAAGTAGCCCTTCTCACACAAAAGCTAGAACAAATCCAATCCTCTACGTTTCAACAGAGTAACAATGGTGTAAGTAAACTTGAAGTCATGACGCTGCAATTGGCTCAAAGGCAAGACACCATGATAGCTCAATTCCAAGAGAGCGATCAAGCTAAGGATGCCGCCATCAAATTGTTGGAAGCTAAAATTTCCCAATTTACCTCTTCTAATACCCACCAAAACCAAGGGCAGCTGCGTTCACAATGTTTCCAACCTCACGAAACTGTAAATACCATTTCCTCGAGAAGTGGTAAGCATAATGATGAGCTCGTGGTTGTTTATGTTGAAGATGAGGTGCCCATGTCAAAGAGGAAAGAACCCGAGATTCCTATTGAGATCAAAGTGCCATTTCCCCAAAGATTAGCCAAGCACAAGGAGGAGGCAAAGTATGGTAAGTTCCTTGTCGTCGTCAAGAACTTACAGGTAACAGTCCCTTTTATCGAATTGCTTTCCCAAGTTCCTTCCTATTCCAAGTTTATGAAGGAAGTCCTCAAAAATAAGAGATCCTTCAATGAGATGAAGACCATAGCTTTCACTGAAGAGTGTAGTGCACTTTTGCAAAATAAGTCTCCACCAAAACTTAAGGATCCTGGTAGTTACTCCATCCCTTGCACTATAGGCACGTATACCATTGATAAGGCCCTTTGCGACCTAGGTGCTAGTGTAAGTGTCATGCCCTTTTCTATGTTCGAAAAACTTAACATGGGTGCTTTGAAATGCACTAATATTACTTTGCAAATGGCGGACCATTCCCTAAAACAACCTATGGGTGTTTTGGAAGATGTGTCCGTCAAAGTTGGTAAGTTTTTCATTCCCGTTGACTTTCTAGTACTTGACATGGCCGAGGACTCTCAAATCCCAATCATTTTGGGAAGACCCTTTTTGCACAACGCTGGTGCAGTTTTTGATGTCAAGAATGGGAAGTTAACATTAGAGATAGGAGATGACAAGGTGACCTTTAATAAAACTTCCACCGTTAGGAGTCCCGTGTTAGAAGAACCTTGTTATGTGCTTGCTGTTGATTGTAATTCTGATGCTTCTTCTATGCCTCGATCCTTACTGACGGATCTGTTGGAGGCACTTGTTAGTGTTGATTCTCTTGCAGGTAATCATACTAAAAGCACTACTGCTAAAAGTGCTAGAAGGGGCTATTCCCGGAAAAGCTTGGCATGGAGGATGGAAAATGTAAAGAACGCTATGAAGATGAGTTTGGATGATAGTGAGCTTAAAGATAAAGGATGATTTCAAAGAAAGAAATGGAGTCTAGCAAGACTTTTAAATTGCGCTTCTCGGGAGGCAACTCGTGTTTCTTTTCATTTTGCATTTTATTTTTGCTTTTCCCTTTTACGTTTTTTTGTTAGATTTCTTTCAGATGAAAGAGTTTTTGAAAAATTTATAAAGACCTTCTTTGTCAAGTCCAAAAGACTAGCTTGGGGGAGTCCGCGCTGACTAGTAAGCTTCACTCTTCTTTCATTTTTCCTTTCTTCCCCTTAAACATCTCGTTGCATATTTAGTCTTTGTGCTCACATTGAGGACAATGTGATGTTTAGCTTGGGGGAGGGATTGCATTTTTCCCATTTTGCATTTTAGTTTATATTTTTCAAATTTTGAATAAAAGAAAGAGAACATTCTTGAGAAATTTTAAAATTTTGAACATAATTGAATGCTTTTCATGCTTTGCTTGCTTGTTTACTATGCTATCATGTTACATTTCCCAAACTTAGAGCTTTCAAAAAATAATGATTCAATATTCATTGAATTGTGCATACATGGGGAAGTCTTGTACACAGTAGGCATGGAATGAATCTATAGATGAGTACGCTTGATCTTGACATTTGGCAAGTTACGTATATTGTAAGGTAGAACCTCCTTAGGCTGGTACATCTATACCATGTCTCATCTAGGTGTGTGTAGTTCTCCTTGTGATATGTGTCATATCAAAACGCATAAGTATGGTTCTCATTTCATTCCTATAAGCATTGCATTCATGATTCACTAAGATTTGAAGCCATTTTCACTTTGAATTACACCTCAAAATTAACCCCTTCATACAAATGTTTCACAAAATAATAGCTACACATAAAAACTGCCTACCTTTTGAGCTAGTAGCTAGATTATGGTGTATGGGTGCTCTTTTGAGAAGATTTGTTATGTTCAGAAAAGAAAAGAAAAAAATGAAATAGAAAAAGGGAAAAGAAAAAAAGAAATAAAAGAAATAAAAGAAGAAGTTGTGTGTATCTCCTCAAAATGTCAATATTCAGAAGAAGTTTACCCTTGTGTTTCGTGTGTAATAAGCCAATTGTTCCTTTTGGCTTCACTATTTGTCTTATGGGAATTAACCAAAAGTTTGGATTGAGTATTCATTTATCATTGGTCAGTTTCTAGCTCATTCTAAACTTCACATTGACCATAACTGATTGTCCACCTTTCACCCATTTCCCAATGCCTTCTTCTTATTTTTCGGCTTCATTTCTATATGCATTGTGATCTTTGACTTGTGTTTTGAATTGTTTACCATATTAGACTGCGGACACATTTTCATAAGTCGTAGATAGGTGAGTGTCTCAAAAACATTTACACATAAAGAAATCACCTTTTACATACAATGAGTATTCGAGTGTACCGTGAGAGTCCATTTGTCAAAAGATCATGCAAGAGCCGAAAATCTATAGTGAAATTCTTTGTGCTACGCCGTTATGTAAATCTCAGCCATGTTTATGTATCATTCTTGCCCACGTTTTTTTTGGGTTATGATTCATTATGTTTTCAAAATTTTATGTTGAGATTTGTTTCTTGATGGTGTAGTAGCCAATGCTTGCAACCCATGTCCTGGTATTGTTTGTTATGTTTGCTTGAGGACAAGCAAAGGTTTAGCTTGGGGGAGTTTAATAAGTGAATATTTGTATGATTTTAACCCCCATTTTAGCTCGGTTTTGTATGTCATTTGTGTATTGTTAAGCCATTTTATGAGCTAATATCGTCTTCTAGGCGAATTCCTGTGTTCTAACTTGTTTTGTAGGGAAAGTGACGTTTCTACGCCCTTTTTCTATATTCCCGAGCATTTTCCTAGAACCCGATGATTCGAAGAAGCAAGCTTGACCAAGTGAAAGGCATTTCAAGAAGGTTCACTAATTCAAAAGAGAGGAGAAGCAAAGACAGTTTCGTAGTTGTCGGAAGATCAATCAATTAGGCGGAAGAATTCATCGCTTTACATCAAACCCTATCAACAAACCCGATTGGAGAGTTCAAGGGGGATGATGGAAGTCAAGTCAAGCAAAGGAAGATGAAACGACAGTCGAAGAATCTGGAATACAACTTACCCGATCGGGTAAGTGGTGTACCCAATCGGGTAAGTGTGCTGCTTCGAGAAAACGGCTGCAACTTCCTATTTTTGTCCTATGTGTTTAATGCTCGACCTCTTCTCCACGAAACCCTAATACTATATATAGATGCTCCAGCCCCTCTTCTCAAATCATCCATCTTACAATCCTCTTCTCTTCTCTTCTTACATTTCTCCTTAGATTAGGAGGAGGGGGAACTAGCCTCCCTTCTCTCATTTTCTTCTTCTTTAGTCTTTAGTTGTTAGTTTATTTCTGTCCTTTCCATATCAAAACTTTAGTTTAGACCAATAAGAATTTCATCCTTGTAATCTCCTTTGTGTGGTTCAAGCGTTGCAATTGGTGGATCGTTTATTATGTGCAAGGATTTTCTATTATTGTTATCATTATCGTCATTGATCGTCATATAGGTATTTTTGTTTTATCCCTTGTTTAATGTCCTTTATTGTTTTCTATTTGATTGTTATTTTCCATACATATTGTCTTAGATTCATTTTCATGTTGTTATAATCGTAGTTTCATTTCCTAGATTGTCAATTAGCGTCGTTATTATCGCCATATAAAGAGTCAAAATAAAATAAACATGTCTATCCTAGTTTTCATTGTTAATATCATCTTAGATTTAGATATCGTCATGAGTGAGTAGTCACCTTTCTAGAGTGTAGGATAGCCATGTTAGATTGATTAAAAGATGTTAATTGGATAAAAGAAATGGTGCCTTTAAAACGTTGTGTCTATGCATGTTTGGATTGTAACGATAGTTAACGACTTCTGGCCGGAAATCATTGACTAGTATGGAATTCTTTTCCAAGGTAGACATACGAGAATTGAATAGACAAAGCATGACATGGTAGATTAAGACCTAGTAAATCGCCTAAAAGCCTGCTAGACCATCTGACCTATGATTGTAATGAACACATCATTCTTACGAACTCACAATGAATTATTTGCATATCCTAAATCCAATTTCATCAATATATCAATCTACATGTTTCAACCTACTTCCCTAGATGCGTTTCATCACTTACTTTATTGTTTTCATTTTAGTTTGCTTTTATTTTGTTTTCATTTATGCTTTTTATTAGTTTAGATATCAAAACTCCAAAACCTAGAAATTCGTTAGATAAGACTCAATTGCGAGACAATTCACATTCTATAGGAAACACAATCTCCCTGAGGATCGACCCCTACTTCCCTAATTACATTAATTTGTTATTAGCCTAGTCTGGGTAATTTATCTTTGTATTGGGCTTGCGACAGGCCCGATCAAATTTTGAGTTTGATAAGTGGATATTTGTATGATTTTAACCCCCATTTTAGCTCGGTTTTGTATGTCATTTGTGCTTTGTTAAGCCATTTTATGAGCTAATATCGTGTTTTAGGCGAATTCCTGTGTTCTAACCTGTTTTGTAGGGAAAGTGACGTTTCTACGCCCTTTTTCTATATGTCCGAGCAGTTGCCTAGAACCCGACGATTTGAAGAAGCAAGCTTGACCATGCCAAAGGCATTTCAAGAAGGTTCACTAATTCAAAAGAGAGAAGAAGCAAAGATGGTTTCGTAGTTGTCGGAAGATCAATCAATTAGGCAAAAGAATTTATCGCTTTACATCAAACCCTATCAACAAACCCGATTGAAGAGGTCAAGGGGGATGACTGAAGTCAAGTCAAAGCAAAGGAAGATGAAACGTTAGTCAAGAGCTTCTAGATGTCCACTTACTCGATCGGGTAAGGGTGTACCCGATCGGGTATCCTTGCTGATCCGAGCATGACGGCTTCAACTTCCTATTTTTGTCCTATGTGTTTAATGCCCGACCTCTTCTCTACGAAACCCTAATACTATAAATAGATGCTCCAGCCCCTCTTCTCATATCATCTCATACAATCCATCACAACAATCTTCTTTACAAATCTTCTTTAAATACTCTTTTCTTTTCTCTTTAGTTTAGTCTTTCTAGTTTAGATCATTTCATTCTTTTGTCTTTTGTTCTTAGTTTATTTCTGTCCATTTCATATCAAAACATTAGTTTAGTTCAACAAGAATTTCAATCTTTGTAATCTACTTTGTTGGGTTCAAGAGTTGTAATTCAAGGTACGATTATTTTACGCAAGGGATTTCTATTATCGTTATCACTTTCGTTGTTGATCGTCACCTACGTATTCCTAATTTATCCTTTGTTTAATATCTTTATTGTTTTCCATTTGATAGTTATTTTCTATTCATATCATTTAGATTCATTTTCATGTTGTTATAATCGTAATTTCATTTCTTAGATTGTCAAATAGCGTCGTTATTATCGCCTTATAAAGAGTCTTAAAGATTATTGTCAAAAACCAACTAAACATGTCTATCCTAGTTTTCATTGTTAATATCATCTTAGACATAAACATTATCATGAGTGAGTAGTCACCTTTCTAGGGTGTAGGGTAGCCGTGTTAGATTGATTAAAAGATGACAATTGGATAAAAGAAATTGTGCCTTTAAAATATTGTGTCTATGCATGTTTGGACTTTAATGATTGTTGACGATTTCTAATCAAAATCATTGACTAGTATGGAATTCTTTTCCAAGGTAGACATACGCGAATTGAATAAACAAAGCATGACATGGTGGATTAAGACCTAGTAAATTGCCTAAAAGCCTGCTAGACCATCTGATCTATGATTTTAATGAACACATCATTCTTACGAACGCGCAATGAATTATTTGCATATCCTAAATCCAATTTCATCAATATGTCAATCTACATGTGTGAACCTATTTCCCTAGATGCTTCTCATTATTGTTAATTCATCATTTGCTTTATTGTTTTCATTTAGTTTGCTTTTATTTTGTTTTTATTTATGTTCTTTATTAGTTTAGAATTCAAAACCTCAAAACCCAGAAAATCGTTAGATAAAACTCAATTGTCCACAATCCATAGAGGATCGACCCCTACTTCCCTAATTACATTAATTTGTTATTAGCCTAGTCTGGGTAATTTATCTTTGTATCGGGCTCGCGACAAGCACGATCAAATTTTGGCGCCGTTGCCGGGGAGCACGGTTTAATTTTCCTTTTTCTTGTGATTTTTATCACAATTAGTTTTATCTAGTCTTTAGGAACCCAAATTCCTTTAGACCTCTCTTGCTTTTTCATCTTAGCTTTCCAATCTTATGCCTAGATCTTCTAGACTAGGGACCCCTATTCCTTTAAACCCCGAACTAGAAAGAACTCTGCGTAGGAAATTAAAGCTATTCAACGAAATTTCAAAAGCTTCTAATATTTCAAGTTTAGATCGTATTCGTGAGAAATACTCGGATATCTTACCTAATCTTGAAGGAGAAGAAGATCCATTCTCACCTCCATTACCAAACACCAATCAACTTTCAACCAACATTCCATCTCCATCTTCACAAACAAAAATGGTTCGACTTTCCGACCATTCCAAACCCACCGCAGATACAGTTCCAAGGGGTATCGCTACACCTCAAATCACAGCCCAAAACTTCGAAATCAAATCTGCCTTCATCAATCTAATAGAAAGAAATCAATTTGGTGGCAACGCCACAGAAGATCCCAACCTTCATATCCAAAACTTCTGTGACTATTGCTCCACGATTAGACAAACTGGAGTATCCCAAGAGCAGATTAGGGAAATGCTTTTTCCCTTCTCTTTAAGAGGAAAGGCAAAACTCTGGATCAATAGTCTTGACCGAGTTGCCTTAGGAATAGTCGACTGGGATGGTCTAGCTCTTGCTTTCTATCAAAAGTACTTCCCACCAGAACGAACCGCACTCTTACGGAGTCAAATTACTGGATTCCGTCAGAGAGGCGACGAAAGCCTTTATGAGGCATGGGAAAGGTTCAAAGAATTACAAAGAGAATGCCCTCATCATGGCCTTGATTCATGGTTTTTAGCTATCACCTTCTACAACGGTTGTTGTGGCGAATCCCGTCGTATCCTCGACTCCGCTAACAATGGTCGTTTCGATCAAATCGATGTAGAAATAGCTAGTACGACTATCGAGATAATGGCAATCCACGATTCTCAGTATAGCAACTCGCGTGCTATGCCACTCAAAGCCAAGCAGGATGATTCTAGTAAAGTAGCACTCCTGGAAGCCCAATTAGCCCTTCTGCAGCAACAAGTAGGAAGCTCTTCCCAATCCAAGGAACATATCAACGTCACTAACCACGTAGTGGTATGTGAGACATGTGGGGTTGGAGGGCATAGTTTTTAAGAATGTAGAAGTTCAATAGAGCAAATCAATGCCTATCAAGGATATAGGCAATGCTTAATTATTGCATGTTTTAGTGGGCATATGACGACGTTGTTGGAAGGCGAACGCTTTGTGTTGATCGACCCGGCCGTCAAACGTTGTATACTTGCGAGGTGGTGTCATTGCATGTAGCGTACCGCTTGTTATGATGCTTGTGCTCTTTTCCGCCTCTTTCGTGAAGGTTGGCCGAATTTGGGGTACTCGGCGTCTATGATTGACCGAGTCTTGGATGCGAAACGTTCATCGCATGTCGAATCGGAAAATGTTATTTCGTGAGTCTGGCCAGGTTTAGACTAGGATCAAATATTTATATCGTCGTCCTACCGGGAGTTAGTCTACATATACGAAATGTATTGAATCGTGTATGCGTTCAGGAAAATGTTTATCCCGTGGATGCGATTTTAATCATACTTGCCATGTACACGGTGCTAGTGCGTGTCATTTACCGTGAGAGATGTTGTCAACGTATTGTACGTTTGAATGGATGATTATATGATTGATTATTTGTGATCTTTGGATGACTTGGCATGGTTTGTTTGTAGAGTCTCAATCTTATCAAACTTATGCCGCTAACGGTGAGATGCAAGCCCTAGTGAGTGTATGGTTGCCTAAGAGTGTCTTACCCGAGTCTATCTATAGCATGATGGTTACGGATTTGTACTTCATGTACCGATATCTTTACATATTGAATTGCCTATTTATCCTTCTCGTATTTCACATGTATATTTATATATGTATGCTTCTACTTTCGTATTACCGTTTAAGTATGTTTAATGTGATATGGCTGGGAGAACCCGGAGTTACTCCCCACTGACTGTGGCGTTCATGTTTTTCATGGATGAACAGGTTGCTTGATTGGATGGCTTTTTGCTTGTGGTATTTTGGGTTTGGGTGTGAGCTAGCGGGCGTTGGCCTGGATGAATCACCTCTAGACGTTGTTTAGCTAGTTTGCTAATCACTTTGATATTGATAAATTTTTGAGAGACTTCGTCTCTTGTAGTATATTCTATTTCAGTTTGTAATTATTTGACATTCCTCGTATTTTTATCTGAGCATGTAAAAAGTTTTAAAAACACCGTATTTTCCGCTATATAAATCACATGCTTGTTATGTTTTATTTCCGCATTCGCGAGGGTTGTCACAATTATAACTGTCCGCATTTATAGTACTCCTAAAGATCTAAACGTAATAATAATATTTCCTATTATTGGCAAGTATAATTAACTTATTCCACAAAATCGATAATATTTTGACTTCACTATATCACAATATATCGTAGTCTCCTAACCCCCCCCCCCCCCTAGGTAGCACGAAAACGGACACGGACACGGATACGACACGGTCACGTGATACGGCATCTCTTGAAATTTAGGATACGGGACATGGCATTTAAATTTAATAAAATATATATTTTATAGTTATAAATAACGTACGATCTTATTTTTATATTGGTATTTGATATTAAATGTAAATAGTTGAAGGTAAAATTTGACTTTAACTATAATTTATTCTCATTTCCCACCCGACCCACCTGGCTCATCTTCGAATCAATCTATTTTAGTCTTTCAACCTCTCATTCCGTATTTATAAGGTGTCCGTGTGTCCGACACGGGACGGCTAGTTAGTAGGAGTGTCCATGGCTTTGCAATAAGGAAAATAATTAACTCAAGTTCTTCAATCTTCGGTCTTCAATCAATTTCGTGCGTGACTACACGCCAGTCAATTTGATTGCGTAACAACTCGATAGTAAAGAAACAAATTCGTCGAACGAAAACTCCTTTTTGGAATCCGACAAATTCATCAACCAATACTTGTCAAGAACGTCATTCTTATCGAACTTGACAAACTTAATTAACGGAAAGAACATCCGTCAATTTTAACTATTTGAAAACGTCATTGATAAGTGAATATTTGCATGATTTTAACCCCCAATTTAGCTCGGTTGTGTATGTCATTTGTGCTTTGTTAAGCCATTTTATGAGCTAATATCGTCTTTTAGGCGAATTCCTATGTTCTAACCTGTTTTGTAGGGAAAGTGACGTTTCTACGCCCTTTTTCTATATTCCCGAGCATTTGCCTAGAACCCGACAATTTGAAGAAGCAAGCTTGACCAAGTCAAAGGCATTTCAAGAAGGTTCACTGATTCAAAAGAAAGAAGAAGCAAAGACGATTTCGCAGTTGTCAGAAGATCGATCAGTTAGGCGAAGAAATCATCATTTTACATCAAACCCTATCAACAAACCCGACTCAAAAGGTCAAGGGGGATAATGAAAGTCAAGTCATAGGCCAAGGGAGATGAAACGAAAGTCAAAGCATCCAGATTACTACATACCCGATCGGGTAAGTAGTGTACCCGATCGGGTATGTTTGCTGATCCGAGCTTTTGCTTCGACTTCCTTTATTTTGTCCTATATGTTTAATGTATGACCCCTTCCCCACGAAACCTACTGCTATATAAGAGTGCCTCAGCCACCACATCTCAACACACTTCTCTACACACAACCCTAGATTAGAATTAGAAAACCCTAGCCTCCATTTTACATTTTTAGCGTCTTTAGTTTAGTTTTTTCTTTCTTTCTCCATTTTGTAGTTTTAGTTTTAGATCTAGTTTTCTCTAGTCTAGTTTAGTTCTAAGTTTCCTTCAATTGTAATTGTTCTACTTGTAATTGGAATTCTAGTTTCCGGGTTTGCATTTTCCTATTCAAGTTCCTATTCCATTTCAATCTTTGCTCATCCTTTCCGGTAATCCTTATTCTTGTTTTTACATTATAGTTTCATTTTCTTTTAGTATTTCCTTTATCATGTTTACCATTCTTAGTTTTATAATTTTAGTTTCCCTTTCATTGTTAATCATGCATAAGTAATCTTTGTTCTAGGGGAAGGGTTAACATGTCTAATTAATTTATAAGTATAAATTGATTCCGGGTAGAATTGTTTTAGTTGTCTCTATTTCTTGTTTGATTCTCATGATAAACTTTGATTTAAGGCCTTAATCAATTGTTAAATCAATTGTTTATACTCATTCGACCTTACACCATCGAATATCATGAACTATTTACACACAAGTCATGACAAGTATCTAGCATTAAAATCATTAAACATACCTTACCACACCTTTCTCAAGGATACCAACTCTCACCACCATAGGGTGAAATTAGCTCTATACTATTTTCCTCAAATCACAAGTTCATTCTAACAAACACTAATATTCCACAAGATTCAAAGTTCTTCCGACTAAGCATAATATACCACAAACCGATGGTTATGACATCCATAAAAATGTTACAAGAGGGAGGTAAGGATACCAATGGTAAGATGGAGGAACTATCAAGAGTAATTTTCAAGAGGCAAAAAGGTTGGAAGAGAAAGAAGCACCTAGATAGAAGGAAGAGAGCATAATACAATAAGGACGAGAGAATTCATAGATAAAGAAGGAATACACTTCAATTAGGCTTGTAAATCTTCAAATCTTCGGTAGAGGATACTCCTGCTAGGTAACACAGATCTCTTCTACACGAGGTCCAACCATCTTCATAAGAAACAAAACAAATTAAGTTACTCCTAACAATTAGCATAAACAAATAGACTACAACATAAATCCTAATCTACCCATCCTACCATTCTATCTCACAAGTTTATTATTTTATTAAGGTCAAGTTATTTATACTAGGGTACACAAACGTGCGTCGGGAGCAAAATAGCTCTGATACCAACTGTGACACCCTCAAATTTGCGGAAAGATAAACAAGTACTTTAAATAAATAAAAGATGAGAATACGTTTTTAATAGGTTCACTTTAGTGAAAATCGGTAAAATTTAAAACCGGAACCTACTATTAAATATATTCATCATAACAAAGGTGTCTTAAATAAAAAGGTTTATAACAAAGAGAAAATAATATTATACATAAGAAATATCCAAAACGGGAGACATATCTCCCGTATAAAATACGGAAATAAAAGAGTGTATAATATAATATACAATCATAAGAACCGAATATAGGTCCAAGGTAATACTTCACTCGCTAGCTCGTCAATGTACCCAAGTATGCATCACAAACTTGCCAACCGCATTAAATATAAACACGGAAGCCACAGTCAGTGGGGAGTAACTCCGAGTTCTCCCAGCCACGAAATGTCGAGTTTAATAAAACATGAATAACATAAAAGAAATGTATATGGAAAATACAACACTTTAACATATACGATATGCGTTTCATGTTATGAATACAATTAACTAACATATAACCTATCATATGAAAGCTATCATGTGAATCCGATAATAAAATATAACACTAGGTAGGGAAGCTGGTATGCTAGCTCAGAGGTTACCATGTAACATGGCCATGATACACTCAAACCCTAATCAACACGTAATCCTGTGAATCAGTTAACAATCGGGTAATCCAAACCTATATCAACATTAGACGGCTTGCATCTCACCTTCTAAGATTAATAGAATCATACAAACATGAAAACCAATACTTCTACAAACAGGCATAAGTTCTTAGTCCAGTCAATAGTCGACTTCTGTAACTCGAGGCTATACCACAAGGTAGGAAAACATCCTAGTCCTAGACTGATCAGACCTAGCGACAACAGCTATTCCATTCCCCGTCTCATGACCAAAAGTACACAAGCATCTCTACTAGGCGACCCCCTAAGCAGAGTTGGCTAGTACTTAAGCTGGCTCCATTCCCAAAGTGGAACTATTAGGCAACCATGCCCCGACTTGGAGATAAACCCCCCAGGCCGTGACACAAAAGCTATTAACCATGAACTATATACTCGTTAAAGATAGTACGGCCTATCCATGTCATGGTCCAAGATACTCATTTAGAATTAGAATGGTCAAGACGCCATATACTCATAATTCTCTATGGGTACTTAGTCAACACGACACATATCATACAATCAAACACAGTCACGGAAAAACGTTCTATCATGTGACTAATGGCATATAAATCATATTCAATTATCATATCGCCTCATATCTACTAAGGCTAATTCATTAATTAAATACAACCTTACTTGAAGACAAATCCCCGACCCGAGTCCCGCGACGGGTCATCAGTCAAAACGGGGCTGACTAGATCTTAGTTTGACCAAACCCGTTTGGTCAAACCGGCTAGAAACAGAGTCTTTACATTTAGACTTAAACATAAAATCATCACATTCATTTCATGTTATTTTATTCTAACTTCTAACATGTGAATTATTAAATCTTACGAAAACCCGTTTGACTTAAAGGATATCAAATTAAACTATAATCTCGTATTATAATTTCTAACATGTGAGAAATAATAATTTTATGAAAAACCTTTTAATTAAATATTTTACTTATTAACATTTCTCACTTGCTAAATATTACAAAACACGATAAAATAACAATAACTCAAAAACCGTCACAAGTCGAAAGTGAGGACTCATGGGCTGATTTGGGCCGGACATGACCCGGGCCTGGACTGGGCCCACAGGCCTGGTTTGGGCCTGTTTTGGGTCGTCATTTTTAAAACCGTTTCTTAATATTTCCCGCATGCTTAACATATTTAAAACCCGTCAAAACAACAACAAAACAATCAAGTATCGTATCGACACAAAACCCAAGGACCATACCCCGACCAATCCAGACCGGCCTGGACCGGGCCTGAACCGGCATGAACCGGCCTGGTTTGGGCTGGTTTTTCCGGCCACCTTACACGGTTCTACCACCAACAAACACCAAAATATTTCCAACATGTTTAATTAACAAACAACCATTTTAACAACCATCCATACAAAAAATCATGATTATGAACAATTCATCCATATATGTCAAGAACACTAAACTTGTTATAAATTCATAAAACATAATAATAACAACTACTTATCATGTTACTAACGAAAAACGTTAAATAACAACAACATAAACAAAAACATAAAATATGTAACATTAATTCGTCGAGTAACTCGGAATCGTTACCTTAGCTAGCAAAATCAATTAGCACCAAAAAAAATAAGAAGTATAAACCCGTCTACTAATCTTCACCCAAAATATACGAGTCACCAAACTCGTCTTCAAAATCTTCCCCTATAAGAAATGACAAGAATAATATTGTTAGAATTAAAACTTGATTTTCAATAATTAAAGTGTTGAAAACGATTTTGTCGGAATTGAAAATAAACCGTACTTGAAGATGGAGAGCGAAGAGGAGATTCTAGAAATATAAGTTAGGACGGATTTGAATAAGAAATGAAGGTTTTGTGACGATTTTGCTCAAGAACGACGAAGAACGATGAAGAACGACGAAGAACGATTAAAGAAAGTATTAATTTGATCTTAAATTGATTTATTGTAAAATGAAAAGGTAGTTAGTGAGTAAGTGTGGTGAGTGAGCCGTGTACATATAGAGAAAATATGGAGTCGGGTTTTGAAATTGTTGTTACGGAATTGACTCGGGTTTTATCATTATAATAAGGTAATTAATTAGATATTAAGTTAATTAAATCAAATATCTAGATATTATCTTATTGTAATCAAAAGAAAGAAAAATATCAAGCTCTAAGAGAGGGGAAAGAGCCGTGAGAAATAGGTAGTAGTCGGATCTGTTTTTGAGCGATTTGCGTAATTTTCGTTAACGGATCGATAAAGTTATAAATATCTTAGATATTATTATTAGTTTAATCATATTAATTTAAAATATCTAAAGTGAGTGGAAAAAGGTGACATGGGCGTGTGACTCATGCCAAAGTCGGGTTTCGGGTTTGTTTCGGGATTTAGATGACTCGGGAATAGTTAAATGACGTTCGGGTTAAACCGTAAAAGTTATTCTTTAATTCCGAATAAATTCAAAATAATTATATTAAATTATCATAAATCCTAATAAATCTTAATAAAAATAAATTAAAAATATTATTTTTTTAAATAAAATTTCGGTCTTCAAATTACAAGGCGAGTCGGAAAAAGTCAACGAAAGTCAAAGTTGACTTAAAAACGGGATTCTCATGGAATCTCTCAAAAATTCCAAATACGAACTCGGAATTTCAAAATTCAACTGGAAACAATAAATTCCACTTTAAAAATTAAACAGGCTGAAAAGTATTCGTAAAATATTTTTACTAGAAAAATAGGGTACTTTTCGGGTTGTTACACATGTCATTATCAAAACTATAAAATAGGTCCAACAAATTCTCCCTTTTTGAAGATGAAAAGTCTCTTATGATTTCCCTTATGATTGTGACTAAGTATAATTCCCCCTCAACAAAATATTACCAAAGTTATAGTAACGTTGATCGCAAGAACATAATAACTTAGCCAAAGTTATAACTTGAAAGACTTTAAGAGATAACGGGTCTTGACAAGGAGCAAGCTTAAGCAAAGACTCAAATCATATCATTTCTTCCCCCTCTTGGCATCATTGAAAAGACAAGAACAAGGATTTAAAATAACTAGAATAACATACTCCAAGGCAAGAAATAGATATGCAAAATACGCAATACTTAACGATTCATAGCAAGCAAAATCAACTACTAAATGACAATTAAACTACAAACCACAAAGAAAAGTGTTAATAGCCAATGGGACGAATATAGTGTAAGCCAAAATGGGCCGAATGGACAATAGGATAAGTAGTTTAAGGACAAACAAAATAAGACGAGGAAAATCAAGGCAAATTGGGTTGACGAGGGATATAGGGGTCGATATAGCCGGGTCTGCTACAGTACTCAATGGTGTCAAGGCGATGAAAGAACGTCTTCACATGATTAGCTTGTGCGGTGAGGCATGAATCAAGTTCCGAACTTTCATGGATGGGGCCTTTGTCGCATCATAGATGGTGTGCATTCCATCTCTCATTGCCGCATCACTCTTCACCAACGCAGCTCCTTGGCTAACCAAGAATTGCATCCGATCCCGTTGCCTAAATAACTCTTGTCGAATATCGACAATATTCCTCTCAATTTTAGCAAGGCAACCATCGACTCCCGTCATCCAACTCCTCAAATCATCACTCACAACCGACCCACCATGGTCACGGTTTGAGCTAGTACTCCCCAAAGCCACGGTTTTGAGCACCTTGTCAACAACCTCATCGATTTTCTTGTCTTGCGCATCAAGATGCTCCATAACCTTCCCCATAAACAAATCTAATTTTGTTTCAAGAGCCGAGAAATAAACAATATTCGGCTTAACATCAACTGAACCAACCTTTGATTGAAAAACCAATTCCGAACCTAATGCCTCCATTTTCATGAATTTCAAGAAAGTATCATTCATATCATCTTTCAAATTGACGCCATAACTAGTCGGATCAAAAACCCCCTTAGCCTCAAGAACCCGAGACACCCACATGCCATAAGGTAAGTCTAGTTGAAACGGTTACCCGCTAGCCTACTCTTAACCACCATCATCTCATAACATGCAATTTTATCTCGTCCACCCCGACGCTGAACTACCGTATTCCATAAAAAATTAAAAGAAATTTCAATTTTGGGGATAGATACCCCGCCAACACACAACTCGACAACGTTGTCCTATCATCAAAATAACGCTTAATATCCAGTTTAACAGTATCCGACAATTCTTGCCACGACGTATTCAGGTTTATTTTGACTCCATCGTCAGGAACCAAAAACAGAGTACAAAAGTCGTCAACTGAAACCGACACTTCACGGCCATTCACAACAACATTCAAAACTCCATATTTCAAAGAGACGGAAGCATAGAATTGAATTACCTCGATGGGGTAGATAGGACCCGTAAACCGAGGAACATGCTCCCATTCTTGATATTTCAATAAGACGTTGAAGAACTTAAAGCTTGATATTTTTCACACCCCACTTTTGAAAAACTTCTACCACCATGAATACCATATTTTGCAACCCGATTAACCAACTTGCGTTCTTCCTTTGTCAACCAAAGTTTGTCAAGTCTGGATGTCGTTTCTTGGGGGAGAAATTCGCAAAACAGAGGGCGTTTTGTCCCTTCTAATCCCGTGATTTCTATGTCTTCACTAGTATCGACTTGTACCCTATTCTTCCCCTTATATAATCTGTTGGAGTAAGTGTCCTTAACAATAGTGCGATCACATAATTAAATCTCAATAATAAGAATACAAAGGGATGATGAATATTATAATCAACTTGTCAACATAAATCGGTAACGATTGGCTCAATTGAGTTTGACGTTACTGTCGTATGACGGTGGTGATAACTTGATTCCTTGAGGTCACACCTAAAGTACAGTCCCCTAATCATGTACATTAATTAATTGTATAATGATACAGATTAATTAATCCCTTAAATTGAACCATGTTTAAATTGTCAGTGAGAAATATATCTTATTTTAATATGATTAAATAAGATTCATTTTAGTAATTTAATTGTTATATTACTAAGAATGCATTATGTTTATGAAACAATTGAGATAAGAAAAATAGGGTTGATTATAATTACAGATTGTTGTAGATTGTATTAACCAAATATGAGATGACCCATTTTATTTACCTGTAATTATAAAATGTGACTTAAAATGTTAAGTCTAATTTATTTGCCATGAAATTGCATTTAAATTAGTTAAATGTACATTTATAAGCAAATATTACATGTTACATGTCACATGTCATATATGTGACAAATGACAAATTACAAAGTTAAAATGGAGTCCATTTTATGCTCATGGGGCCGGTCAAAATGGGTGATTTTAGGGTGTTAATTAGTTATTGTTTTTAATGCCTAAAACACAATCATATCACCTAAAACACCTAAGGCCTACTCTAGTGTTATGGGTAAGACAAAAAGGAAGGCATGCTTGCCTCTTTTCCAAGCCATAGTCGGCACCCCCCCCCCCCCCTCTACATAATGAGAATTAGTTCTCAGTTGTGTATAATGATTCTAAGGCTTTTCTTATCAAAATATTCTCACACTACAACTTAGAGAAGTTGGTGTTTATTTGAAGTTCTTCATTTTATAATATCTTGAGAATATTACTAAGTGTAGTAATATTTATATTAGACATATTTTAGGGCTTTTACAATATCATGCTAGTGTAGTATTTTGTAATGTATTAGAGGTTGTCTTGGGTGCAACTAATTGGAGTGTTCTTATTCTAAGAACTTGGAGTTCATCCCTAATATTATAAGCTCAAGAACAAAGTAATAAGGAGTCCTATTTTGTACCCAAAATCCGTTCAAATCAATGTAAGGAACAATTTCTTCTTCCTTCCTTGTATTTTAGTTATGCATGCATCAGATCCATTAGTTTAATGAGTAAACTAATTTTAATATGATATTAGAAATGTCTAATATCGAGTTTAAGAAACCAACAAGTGGTATCAGAGCGCTTTGGTTGTTGCATGCATAATCGAATTATAGGTTTTTTCGAGTTAATGTAACTTAAAGAAAACTAGTAATTTGTGTTTTATGAGATAAAATCACAAAATCATTTGCATGTCAATATATTCTGGTCCTAATATGATCTTAGGTCATTTTGATGATTTATGGAAATTTATATTACTCAAATATGGTTTTAGTGTTTTTATTACATTTTAATGAGTAAAATGATGTTTAAAATGCTAAAAATAGTTCGACTTATCTTCTAACCTTGAAAGTTTTATACATTATCACACATGCATTTTACTTACTGTATGTAAAATTTCGTGTTAAGTGGGCTTATTTCGTATGATTTATTATTTTTATATGATAAAATAGAATAAATAAAGGTTAAATGGTTAAAAATAATTACGGTTTGAATCTGACCTTGAAATTTTAGTATGTTGTCACATACATGTTTTTCTGTCGGAATGAAAATTTTCAGACTGATATGATTTGGCTAGTATGATTTATGAATTTTTAATGTAAACATAGCATAAATAGTGACTTATTTAGCAAATATAGGTAAAATAAATTTCATGTTAAGAGAAAATTGTTCCTGGTTTCTTAAATGTCCCACATTACAGATCTAAAGTATAAAATGTAATTTGATTTATTTTCACAAGTTTTATGTATTTTATTTGATAAAACCGATAAAGCACAACCGATTTTTCTCAAAAATGTTTCGAAATTTTTAAACATGATTTTTGACATTATGAGTGTCATGGAAATGTTCCGGAATGTACATAAATTTAAAATTCAAAATTCAAAATTATTGTAATTAAATTTGGATTTATTTGATTAAAATATGATTTTAAAGTCTAATTATGAGCAATTGTATAACAAGTTGAATTATTGTCAAAAATTGAGTGGTGACTAATTCAGTTGGGATAATTAACTTGGACTTAAATATGATTTAAGTATTGTTTTGTTATTTTAAGAAGTTATTATCACGCATATCCGTATAACCGGGTTATATACGATATAAACCGTAAAATAGGGCTATTTGGCATTTAAAATGAGCATGTTTTATACATATTATAATGCTGCATATTTATTATGAATGTCATATTTTGGTTTATATAATTTGGAATTATGTAATTTATTTCTTGTATGGCCTTAGTTTTAATCGTTATTGCCCTTAATGTAAGGGAATATTGATTCGGTTGTAATTTAATGTGATCTTTTATCATTTTTATTGTATTATTTTATTTTACAAATGTATAATAGGAAATTATTGTAATTTTATTATATAAATTTGTAATTATTTGTAATACCGGAGTTTCCCAAAGACGGTGCCATTCGGAAAGGAGTTCCGAGAGAGACGGTGAACTTGGGAGGCGTACTTATGAAGTTCAAGGGACAGAGGAGTTCGTTTCCAAATTTGTAATAGATTATATGATTTTCTATTCTAGGAAAGGCCATACTAGGAATTTTACTTTTATGCTTGCATTTTATTTAATATGTTTGCATGCATTGCCAAATCGCCGTAACATGACATGCATATTTTATCGAGTATTCGACCGTGTCAATTAAAATTATCGTTAATTCATCGATTTAGTTCACTTAAACGAGATAGATAATAAAATGACATGACCAAATGTAGAATCCATGAATCCCAATTTCGCAAGGAAGTAGGCTCGGCTCACCGGGGTGCTAAACTTGTTAGGTTGGGTAAGTGGGGTAATAAAGGTTATTAATTCGAAATTTGGATTGAGCTCAACGGAAGTATTAGCGATTGTAGCCGCATGTGTTCCGGGCTTAAGATAAATATTAAAGTAATATTATCGACCGAGAGTTCTAATGTAGAATCGATTAAAGAGTTAATCCACCGAATTATGCTAATAAGGGATGAATCGGCTTATCGTGCCCAAGTTGATATGAATTTGGATCTCGAAATCATTTATAATAGTTCGGTGGAGGTCACTATTTAAATGCTAAACTTGTTTAAAAAATGTTTACAAGTATATTTAGAATGATAAATGTTGGCATTTCCTTTATGTCTAACATTTGTAGTTAATATTGTTTATTCGCAATGGCAAATGCTAATTCATCCACCACCACCTATGCTCCAACTCTCACAAATGTCTCATGCCTTCGATCCTTTATGGATCGATGCAAGTTATAAAAGAATGGCGCTCGTTTTACCGATTGGGATATGCAACTCCGCTTGGCCGCGGAGGGTGACGACAACCTTCGTTATCTTACCGAAGCCTCTCCCGAAACACCTAATGAAAGGTCAACGGCCGGCGCAAGGCGAGCCTATGATGCTTACCATAAAGAGTCTGCCACAATCAAAATTGTTTTGATCTTATCGATGGAGGCCGATCTTCAAGGGAGTGCCATAAGATGAGCACGGCCTATGAGATCTATGCCAAGCTTGTGACCATGTTTTTTCACAAGCTCCTAGGATCATACAATATGAGACGGCTTCCGCGTTATTCGACATGAACCTACAAAAGTTAGCCCTCATGTACTCAAATTTATTGATCATGTCGAGACTCTCAAAATGCAAGGGGTTGACATTCCCGAACAACTAGTTATTGATCGAGTACTTCATTCCTTGGGGAAAATCAAGGCTTATGTGTTGTTTAGGGTAAACTACAATATGCAAAATCTGAAAACCTCTCTTCATGAATTGCACAAGATGCTTGTGCAAACTGAGAGAGACATGGGGCTAAATGTTAGCACCTCCAAGGATGTACTCCATATTAATAATAAGAGTAAGGGGAAGTTCAAGAAAGGTGGTAGTAAAGGGAAGAAGCCCTCCACCTTCAAGGGTAAGGGTAAAGATATTGAGAATAGCTCTCCCATGCCCAAGAAAGGTGCCTCCAATGAGAAAAAAAAATGTCATTATTGTAATGGCGTAAGGCATTGGAAGAGGAATTGCTCTAAGTATCTAGGAGATCTTAAAACTGGAAAGATTGTTCCAGTAGGTAAATATTTATCCATATCGTGTATGTTATGATCTCAACTTTGGTATATAGATACGAGTTGTGATTCTTACCCTATTTAATTGTAATTAGGGCATCCTAGCAAGGATAAAGGCAAGGACAAGCAATCTTAAGAAAGCTCTTCAAGGGAAGCTAAGGTAGCTACCCATGATTGAAGACCTATGGAAGCTTGGTGTCATTTTGAATTGTCTAAATTTTGGGATGTATTTTGAGACATTGTTTTTAGAACTTTTATAATTTCCTTGTTTGACATGGAAATTTGTTTAATTCCTTTTATTGACATTGGTAGTAATTGGATTTAGTGACTTGGTTTTCAACCCAAGTCACTCGGTTTGTTGAAACTTTTAAGTTCTAAAAACTTGTCATCATACTCTACTTGCACTAATAACATAAATTGTATCGACTCAAATTGATGATATTAGTATTATGATGATTGGATCATTATAATAGAAGACTAAGAATTCGATTCTCACTTTGAAAGATCAATTGTTAAGTCAAAATTGAGTTATTGAACTCAAAGTAGGGAGTCTATCAAACCAATTGGCCACACCACTTATAAAGATTGTAATTGACATGAATATGAGTACACCTCTTTAGCTTATAGAACTAGTCTATCTCAAAGCTAAAATTCGATGTCTTTACAATGAATTCTTTAGTAGATCACTTAAGGTCATGTTGTGATACTTCTACCTCCCTCACGAGTATGAGTACAAAAATGTTTGTGGCTCATAAGGCTATGTTAAAGAGAATAGTTGTATTTTTCTATAGATAGAGTGGAAGAAAATAAGCCACAACGAAAAACTAGTTAGGAACTAGTGAGGAAACCAAAAGAAAATGTTCTTAGGTTAGAATCAAGACTAGTGAGGAGACCAAAAGAAAGTGTTCTTAGGTGAATCCTTACTCTAGTGACGAGACCAAAAGAAAATGGTCTTGATATAATAAGATTATGATCTATGAAGTGGAAGTACCTAGAAATTTTAAATTTCGTTTTTCCAAAGAGACTTATGAAACTATGTGGAATCTATGCAAAGGTATGATATATTTGGAGTTGTCCAATAAATCATTCCATAGACATGAAGATGTTTTATTTGGAGATGTCCAATAATACATGAAAATGTTTGCAAAAGCTAAGTTAATGCGTAACTATGCTTAGATCCAAATCATCAGTATAATACCTCATAGTAGGTAACAAGACCACGTGTCCAAATAGGAATTTGGAATAGGATGTGTACATGACACAAGCCTATGGTATCTACCAGGAGGTTATGATGATCTTTTCTATTATGAGATATAAGAAGAGTTTCACTCGAATTGGCGAAAAGTCATGTACAGACATGAAATTCAGTGGGAGTTAAAGTCATGTATAGACATGAAGTTAAGTGGGAGATAAAGTTATCATGTAAAGACATGAAGTTCAGTGGGACAAATTGTTTTCCACGTGAATGACGTATCACTCATTGTGAGTAACGTATTCGT
Organism: Heliosperma pusillum; assembly: GCA_022085475.1. Classification (NCBI taxonomy): domain Eukaryota; kingdom Viridiplantae; phylum Streptophyta; class Magnoliopsida; order Caryophyllales; family Caryophyllaceae; genus Heliosperma; species Heliosperma pusillum. The sequence goes on from JAIUZE010070207.1 coordinate 28,437, forward strand.
GTTACCTTTTTGAAAGGAGTGGTTGGATTTTAATGCTGGATGAAAGAGGGCAACATGTATACTAAAATCAAAATCTATTGTGGAATAGAATATTTTAGTTTGACATTTAGAAAAGTGTCTTATATCGATAAGATCCTTTATCTATTTCAACAAGTTAAATAGGTTGTTTATAATGATGAATGTGGGATGACTATGAAAGGGTCATAATCATCCACTGAACCTAAGAGTTGTTGATCACATGAGTACTAATGTTTCCACCATTAGGCCTATCATGTATGCCATTAGATGAACGAACCTAAATGTATTATATGCTGGGAGCATGACAAGCCAATAATAAATCAATCCACATGAGTGTCATTGGATAGTCTACAAGAACATCCATAGAGTTCTCAAGGAGAACTAGGGATTCATTCTTGTGTTTGGTAGATAAAATTTGGATATGTGGTAAATATTACACAACCCAAATTTCCAAACTTATAAGGATTTGTCGAAATCCTAGGCGCACCTTTGTTATATAAGAAAGTGAATAACTAAAAGGATGATTGAAGAGTCAATCATTATAAATTCTACAAATAGAGACCTAGTACATTAATAATGTGGCTTACAAGGAGCTAATGGTAGATCCTTTCACCTAAATACCTATCAGTTATCATGATAACGAGTGGGAGAGTCTTTCAAGTTAAAGAGCCCAACACTAGATAGAGATCTAGACATGTACGTAGATGAATTCATGTTATTAGAAATAACGTTGGATGGAAGGAAAAAGTAATTCACAAGGTTGAAATAAATGAATATATGGTATATTCACTACCCAAGCCTTTATTAAATTTAATAAGATCATCATGAATTGTCATGGACAAAATAAACTTTAGATTATATGATATGAAGCAATAACATTGTGTTGATTGTTCATATATGATAATCACATTTATCGTTTGAGTTTCTAAAACACGTTTTGTGCTTTGTTATATCCAAATGGGTTGTAGAGACAATTATGAACCCCATTAAAGTGAACTGTATTAACATAGTATTGGCCCATAGTCACTTATATGAGGTGACATCTCGAAGTGACTAGATTGTGGTGCGATTGATGGCAAGTTCAAGTATCATAGGGTCATAGGGATGACCAATCGATCACATAGGCAGACTGTATGAGACACTCTGTCGGGAAGTGACCGCTTATAGAGTTCTGGCAACTCATATAGCCTGGTCGTGGCAAGAGCTACTATAGTATTCTTTGTTAGTCAATTCTTTGACTAAAGACTGTTCGCCTAAGGTGGCACAGTTTCAGAGTGACTTTGATTTATGCTCTACGACCTTCGTAACTGGGGTTAAATGAGCATCTTTTGGGTCATGATGAGCTGTGGCTATGCAAAGGGAATAGTGCGATAGGAATTGTCCACCCCTTGTCAGGGTTAAGTTAAAATCTCAAGGCAGCTCGAGGAGAAGAAAGCTGAAAAATGCGTGGCCACGCTCGGAAGGTATCTATGGTAGATAATTCCGGTCAGACAGTTACTCTCCAGATCGAGGAAACCACTCTTCATATGATCAAATGCAACTACCACCTGCAAGACACCTTGCATTGAATGGGAGATCGTAATAGGACAAGAGAATTGGTGACACACACTTGTCTCGGACAAGTGGGAGATTGTTGGAGTAAGTGTCCTTGATGCGCAGTTTGTGGTCGGGACTAAGTCCGCTATCAAACAATATTTATAGGTCCAAACTAAAACTAACTAGGGCAGCTAGTGATAAGTCCGGGTCGATCACAGGGAGGCGGTCGATCTAATCAAATCTAGGGTCAAGTTCAGTTCTGCCAAGTAACAGGTTTTAATGGTTTGAGAGGTTGAGAAAGAGGGATAACAAACAAAAGCAATAATCAAAATGCAATATAAAGGGTACGAAAATCAGATGAAACGAAGACTAGGGCAGAACGGGTTCACTATGTATCAACGGGATAGGTCGAGCCAAGGTCTAAACAGTCTAAAGGGTGAGAAAATTGCTTGTTTGGCCTCCTAACCACCCCTAGCGACTCTGATAACTGGTTCGGTCTCACAGAAATCACTATCCTATATGTCTACCGATCGGTATAAGGTTATGCCGATTGGTGTCAGGTCTATCTTCCCAATCACTTGGTCAGTCTTAGGGGAAATACACTAAACAAATGATAACCTAGCGTCCTAGGTCAGTCAAACGACAATTAAATCAAACATAGGTTCAGATGCATAAACGGTTTAATTGGAACCCCCAAATCCCGGATCCACAATAGTTCACCCTAGCCCTAGCATGCAGATTAGCTACTCATGGTGATAGATATTAAGCAAAACAAGAAGACACAGGATGGTATGGCAAGATTCATGGTCGAGAAACGTACAAACATGAACGAAAATGACAGAAAACGAAATAAAACTGAATCAGAACCTGAATTAGGGCAAAAACAAGGAGGATGCCGATCGGTAAAAAGCTATGCCGATCGGTATAATGTTGTAAACGAACGGAAGCTTAAAACTAATCGACTAAAATGTAAAACAATAATCTAAAATGGTGTTTTAGAGCGGAAACTCGATCCGTGACAAGGGATCTTACGTCTAGGGAGAGATACTCTTGAGATCCGCTGCCTCTCCCACTTATAACCCTCCTTTAGGTCTAGGGTTAGGTTTTCTCTGATTTGGGCCCGATCTCGCGTCCTAGTGGCTTGGGCTTCGATAAGCTCGAGTCCCTTCCCCAACAAAGCGTGCCCCGTGGATTAGAGAGGTAGTTGGACCATCCCTCTAGGCTCCCACCGATTGGTGGATGGGTCTTGACGATAGGTGTGGGCTTGAATTGTCCTGTATAGGTCTTCATTTGATAGTTCAAGGTAGATGTGGGCTCCCAACGATAGGTGGGCTTGTATGAAGTGTCCACAAGGCTTAGGAAGAAGTGGAAAGGGCCCCCAGGATGTCTCTGCCGATCGGTCGTAGGCATTGCCGATCGGTGGTAGGCCATTTGGCCCTTGGTCGATCGGTGGAAGTCATTGCCGATCGGAGGCACTGTTAAATTCCTGCACCGCGCACTGAACTTAAAACGTCCGCCATTTCTTCGTTACTTGGCGGATTTTGGCGTTCTTGGTCTCATTCCGAAGCTAAGAAAGAGATCTATCTTATCCATTTTGAATCGCCTCAATCACATATCTAGAACTCAATCTATTTCCCTTCAAACTATCCAAAATGCATCCAAAAGCACCCCGAGAAGTCCTAAACCTGCAATTGAGGAACAAAACATACCAAAGTAGCATAGGCGAGGGATATGACATGAAATCGGCTCAAATGAGCTATAAGTAAGACTGAAATGGGGGCGAATAAGTGTGTAAATGTGCATATAAAATATGCACATCAAACTCCCCCAAACCAAACCTTTACTTGTCCTCAAGTAAACATAAACCAAAGCACACTTAATGACCACGGTAAGAGATAACGACTCTGGACACTCCTGCTTTCTGTTCATCCAAACTATGGCTTTCACAAATAGATAAGAACAAGTGCACAAGAGTCGACCTTCAAAACAGTCTTATACATGCCTAAATTTCAATGTTCTTCATGAATAACGCAAGACCTTGCAAACGAGCTCAAAAGTAGAGACTCAACAAGCACACTCAATAACATGATCCAAGTTCGTAAATAATACTCGTAGTACTAAAAGTTCTCAAGGTATGCTGGGCACAAGGTTGTAATGGGGCTATGTTCAATAGGTGAAAGATGGGTGCGTGCTAACGCGTATGGGAGTGTGGGGCTCAAAAAACTGGTGGTTGCGCTACCACTAATGAAAAGACCCAGACGACCATAACATTAACCAATACCGATCATAGGCAAAAATTCGAATCTCTTGACATTATCATAACTTCAGTATTTGCACTTCACACAATAGGAATTCACATTTATGTATTGATAGCACCATTTTGGAACTGCTACCTTCACAATAGATCTCAGTACTTCACTTTATTGTTTGGAAACTCAACTTTCGATCACTATTCTTGCTGTATAACTTGCTGTGGAGCTGAATTATTCTCCAGACATTCATATAACACTGAAACAGGCCAAAAACAGGGGCCCGATCGTCATACTACCTTCACCGATCGGTGTACTAGGCCACACCGATAGGTATCAGCTCAAAAACTTCAAAAATCAGGCCCTTTTCTTCATTTGACACGTTTTGGTGACATAACTCTCCTATACGCAACCATTACAGTCTGGGTAGGATGTTTTTACGATGTAGTTCATAATTTGTAAGGTTGTAACCAAGGTAGTCAATATAGTCTTGTGAAACGTGGTCAATAAAGAGTGGATCCTACATCTAAAGGGACGAATCAAGGCAATTTGGCTTAGTGGAGTTCAAATTTAAGTGAATGCCCGGTCCGCGGACCTAGGGTGCATACCTTCGGAAACTACAACGAGTCAATATTCACACTTATGAATCAAGCACGAGCATACAGGTTAAGAATTACAGTACGTCATTGAGAAGCATTTCGATACAAAGTAGATTCACATCAAACAAGTCAATTTAGACATGTTAGACTCGTTAATCCAATCTAATCTCAATATGTCGTATCATATAAGTTAGGCCACAGTTGAGATGAATTAAGCTAAGTGTATATATCTTCATCGTCGTTTTGCACATCTCAAACCAATACACACACATAAACAGTTCTAAAAATTTTATTTTCACGTATGAACATGCAACTGCTTATAGTACATATGAATGAAGCACATATGAAGCACACAACCAAAACCCTCCCCCAAACCAAACTCGTCATTGTCCTCAATTGACGAAAATCGGTGCAAAGGTGGTTAAAGGAGAATGGGGAATGCAGGTGAGAGTGAAAGTGGAGAGGGTAGACTTACAGAATGAGTGAGAGTTCCCCCAAACCGGTTCAAAGCAAGGCGGTGAATGGTGAACAGGTCCTCACCATCCCGAGCTATCATCAGCTAGACGGCTCCGTCATTACCTGTAGCATTACAAAACAGGAGGAAAAATGTCTCTCTCGCTCTCATCTCACAAATGTCTTAAAATGTCTCAAAACGAAAGCAAAAATTGTCTAACTATTACAACTGAAATAAGATTGTTCCAAAAACGAAAAGCAAATAACAACGGGTTGCCTCCCGGAAGCGCTGGTTTCAGTTAGGTCCCGCACGACCTTGTTTAGCTTCGGATCAAGTGTAGGGAATGTCATCAGCACAGGCCTCTCTTGGCCTCCAAACAGCACGAGCATCCACAGGAGGATGGTTGGCCCATAGTACACTCGGCAGACCGGCAAGTGGTGAATCTCCGTGCCCGGTTGATCTCGGATGGCCTCGCCAATCACGTGAGTCATAAATTCCTGCATCCAAAGGTTGAAAAGTCTCCAAGGTGTCTCCAAAGATGTGAGACGGAGATATAACATTAACAGAACAGGCAGAACTCATAGCATCAACACTAGCAGGAGACAGGGGAAGGTCAGAACTAACAATCTGGGGCAGGGGATGATCATGGAGCTCTGTGGGGGGTGGATGCCGATCGGCAAGGGTGTGAGGCCGATCGGTGGGTACTGCAGACTGACAGGTGAGGTCTCCAAACTGGTAGGTGGGGTCCTTTAATGGCCGGTTCTGGTCTCTAATGATCGAATTGGTCTTTACAACTAAGGGAGAGCGGGGTGTATCATAAGGTTTAAACACTAGAAGTTCACCCCCCACCTTAAAAGTCAAGGTCCTCTTAGCAACATCAATTATAGCACCTGTAGTGTGTAGAAAAGGTCTCCCTAAGATGATAGGGATGTCGGCATTTTCAGGTATGTCTAACACTGCGAAATCGACCGGTATGTAAAACCCACCCATCTTAACCGGGACATCCTCCAGTAAACCCAAAGGTCGTGAAGTGGTCCTATCCGCCATTTGGACTGTCATATTCGAGCTCTTGAATTGGGTCAAGCCCATCTTCATAGCTAAGGATAAGGGTAGGACACTAACACTAGCTCCTAGGTCACATAAGGCGTTTTCGATGTTAATTTTGCCTATGACGCAAGGGATACTGAAGCTACCGGGATTAGCAAGCTTAGGTGGAGAGTCACTTTGTCGAGGTGCACTACACCTTTCTGTAAAAGCGACGGTCTCAACCTTGGGGAGGGTCTTTTTCCGGGTTAAGATGTCTTTTAGGAATTTAGTATAAGAGGGTACTTGCAAAACTAAATCTAGAAATGGAATAGTGATGTCAAGTTTAGTAAGTACCTCTTTGAACTTACCGAATTGTTCCTCGTAGGGGGATTTCTTCTTAAGACGACCAGGGAAAGGAAGTTTAATCTTCATCCCAGCTTCTTCTGACTGCTTCCCCTTGCCCAAACCAACTTCAACATCATTCTCAGCAGCTTTGAAAGGGTCAGACCGATCGGTATAGGGGATGGGACGATCGGTGGGAGTGATATTCTGGCCATTTTCTTCGTTTTTCTGCTTCTTAGATCTCTCAGCATTCTTCCCAGAACTTTCTGCTCTGTCCTCAGCCTCATAGGTGGTCCCACTCCTAAATGTTATGGCATTCACATGGTGGACATGATCGGTGGTTTTGCTAGGCTGAGATGGGAGGTGGCCTTGCTGCCTTTGAGCTTGTGAGGCAGCTAGTTGAGCTATCTGAATCTCCAAGTTCTTAATAGCCCCCGCCTTTTCTTGGTCCATTTTAGCCACTTGAGCAATGAGGTGCTCCTGGCTTTTCTGCATCCCCATCAGCATCATCCTCAAATCGTTCATATCTGTGAATGTAGGAGGCTTGAAGGGTTGAGGTCTGTTTTGTTGCTGGTAGGGAACTTGACCGATCGGTTGAGATGGTTGGCCGATCGGTGGATGCTGGTACTGAGGGTTTGGCCTGTTGTACTGCTGGTTGAAGTTCTGCTGCTGATAGTTCTGATAAGCAGCAACTTGTTCTACTACCCCTGGGTACCCAAAATTGTCCAGAGTGTATTGTTGTTGGAGGGAACCGATCGGTGAGGGTATAGGACTGATCGGTGGAGCTGTGTTTACCTTCAAACTGGCCAACTGTGCCTTCAGATCCTCGATCTGCGAGG
>JAIUZE010070208.1:0-26247 GCA_022085475.1 Heliosperma pusillum
ACATATACGAAATGGATTGAATCGTATATGCGTTCAGGGAATGTTTTTCTCCGGTGGAGGCCTGTTAATCATACTTGCCATGTACACGGTGCTAGTGCGTTTCATTTACCGTGAGAGAGGTCGTCATTGGATTGTTATTGTGTGGTGGGTGATTACATGATTGATTATTCATGGTCATACCATGACTTGGCATGGTTTGTTTGTCGAGTCTCAATCTTATCAAACTTATACCGCTAACGGTGAGATGCAAGCCCTAGTGAGCGTATTCGGTTGCCTAAGAGTGTTTTCCCCGAGTCTTTGTATCACATGATGGATTCGGATTTGTATTCTATATGCTCTTATCACTATATATTGAATTGCCTATCTATCCTTATCGTATTTCACATGTATATCTATATATGCACGCTTCTATTTTGTATTTCCTTATATGTACGTTTAAGGTGATATGGCTGGGAGAACCCGGAGTTACTCCCCACTGACTGTGGCGTTCATGTTTTTCATGGATGAACAGGTTGCTTGCTTGGTTGGCTTTTTGCTTGATATGTTGGGTTCGGGTGTGAGCTAGCGGGCGTTGTCCCTGGATGAAACACCTCTAGACGTTGATTAGCTAGTTGCTAATGGCTTTGTTGTTGGTTAACATTTTGAGAGACTACGTCTCTTGTAGTATTTTATATTTGGTTTGTAATTACTGACATTCCTCGTATTTCTATCTTGCATGTATAAAAGTTTTAAAAACTTCATATTTCCGCTTTATAATTCACATGCATGTATGTTTTATTTCCGCATTCGCGAGGGTTGTCACATAAAGTAACAAAATAAAACTAGAAAATTAGTGATTTATATGATAAAGTCACGAAATTTTTAAGCATGAAATACCTCTTGGTCCTAAAATATTTTTGGGTCATTTTGATGATTTATGCAAGATTATTGCTTTATTTAATAATTTTTGGTTAAATAAACACATTTAATGAGTAACATGAACATTTTACGACCAAAAATTTGAGATAAATACGACCAAAAATGAACATTTTTGGTTAAATAAACACTTTGAATCTAGCCATGAAATTGTAGTATGATATCACATGCATATTTTACCTACTGTATGTAAAATTTGAGATAAATATGATTTATTTTGCATGATTTATGATTTTTTTAATAGTTAAAAAGGCTTAAATAGTGATTATTTTGGCATAAATAGCTAAAATGAATTTTTGGCATGATAAAATTATCATATGGTGCATAAATATTTTACATATCAGATGTATAAGTTGAAAATTAATTAGATTAATTTTCGTGTGATTTTAGTATTTTATTTGATAAAATCGATTAATAGCAACTATATTTTTATCTAAAATGATTCAAAAAGTTTTGACCAAAATTTTGACATGAAGATGTTCCTGGAAATGTTCCAGAATATACTAAATTTTAATTTTCAAATTTATGAATTATTGTAATTTAATTTGGAATTATTAAATAAAAGTTATGTTAATAAGTGTCAAAACAGAGCAATAATGCAAAACCGAGTTGAATTATTGTCAAATAATTAGTGGAGACTAATTTTTGAGTCCTAAAAAATATAGGGTAATTAACTTGGACATAAATTTGATTTAAGTATTAATTTGTGATTTTAATTGGTTATAATCACGCATTTCCATAAAACGGGTTTATATACGATATAATGTTATTAGGGCGATTTGGCACGTTATTTTGCATGATTTTTACATATAATTATGCTGCATTTTGAATGAATAAATGTCATTTTAGGGATTTATGTAATTTTGAATTATGTAATTTGTCTTAGTATGGCCTTAGTTTTTTAATCGGTATTACCCGAAATGTATGGGAATATTGATTCAGTTGTAATATAATGTGATCTCGTATCACTTTTATTGTATTATTTCATTTTATTTTGCAAATGTTTAATAGAAAAGCCTTGTAATTTTATTATATCATTTGTAATTCCGGAGTTTCCTAAACACGGAGCCATTCGGAAAGGCGTTCCGAAAAAGACAGTGTCCTTGGGAGGCGTGCTCATGAAGTTCAAGGGACCAAAGGAGTTGGTTTCCGAATTTGTAAATAGATTATTTGATTTTCTATTTATAGGAAGGTCATACTAGGAATTTATTTATTGGTTGCATTCTATTTATATGTCACATGCATGCTAAATCTCCACTTAAATCACACATGCATTTTATCGAGTTAATCGACCGCGTCAATAATAATTATCGATAGTTCACCTATTTAGTTCACTTAAAAGGAGATAGATAATATAAATTGACTTGACCTCTATTTTATTTATTGAGATTTAGCCTTAACAAATAGTAGAACCCATGAACCCCAATTTCGTAAGGAAGTAGGTTCGGCTCACCGTGGTGCTAAACTTATTATGTTGGATAAGTGGGGCAATAAATCGTTATTGCATCGAAATTTGGTTGAACTCAACGGAACGATTAGGGTCTGTGGCCCATGTGCTCCGAGCTAAAGATGACGATAAAGTATTTCATCGACCAAGAATTCTAATTGTAGAATCGGTTAAAGAGTTAACCCACCAAGTAATATTGATAAAGGTCGTGGAGTCCGTGGCTCACATAAACCCGAGTTAATATAGAATTTGGGTCTTGAAATCATTTATGTAATTGGGTAGAGGTCATTATATAAATGCTAAACTTATTTAAAATGTTTACAAGTATCTTAAAAACGATAAATGTTGATATTTCTTTCATTTTCTATTTTGTAGTCCAACTTATTTAAGTTCGCAATGTCGAAAAACAACAATAACGAGGTTTAACCTCCACCACTCACCACCGTATCATGGCTAAGATCCTTCATGGATGGTTGTAAACTTGAAAAGAATGGTTCAAACTTCACGGATTGGAATGGGCAACTACGCTTAGCCGCCGAAGGTGCCGGTAAACTTAGTTACCTAACCGAAGCAGCCCCTAGCACTCCAAATTCGAGGTCATCGAACGCCACTAGGGAGGCCTATGAGACCTACCACAAGGAGTCGGCGGCAATCAAGAATGTCTTGATATTTTCGATGGATAGTGAGCTTCAACATAATGCCATTAAAATGGCGATCGTATATGAAATCTATTCTAAGATCGTGACCATGTTTAAAACGAGCTCCAAGAATTTTGCAATACGAAGCCGCCTCTCAATTGTTCGACCTCAATATGAAGGAGGATCATAATGTTAGCCCTCACGTGCTCAAAATGATGAAGTAGGTGGAGGTGCTTAAAGAGCAAGGAATAGAGATTCCCGAGCCTCTCACAACTGACCGCATACTTCACTCCCTAAGTAAGATCAAAGGGTTTGTCAACTTTAGGGTGAACTTCAACATGCAAAATGCCACTGTCTCGGTTCATGAATTGCACAAGATGCTTGTGCAAGCCGAACGTGACATGGGCTTTCAATCTAGCATTAGTAAGGATGTTTTGAACATCAATGTCAAGAGCAAGGCAAAGTTCAAGAAAAGTGGAGGCAAAGGGAACAAGGAAAGCAAGCCCATTCACTCCTATCAAGGCAAAGGGAAAGCTATTCATTGGAGTGATAGACGTCGTTGACCTCTTTAATATTTCTCCTTCTTCCATTTGATGAGGTAACACGGTCGTGCAGGACCGTTATAAACCAGCGCTACCGGGAGGCAGCCCGGATTTTGTTGTGTTTCCTTTGTAAATTTAAGATTCATTGCATTTAATTTTGTTATTCACTCATTTACAATAGTTCATTTACCTATGGTCTAGTCCTGTGCCACTACTGATGTGAGGGAGTGAATTTAACGTGTTCTTGTGAGACTTGTTGCAGGCACAAAGAGTTTAAGGCGAAACATCACGTGTTGGGAAAAATTGCCAGCGTTTTAGTCTCCTCGATTGAGAAACGTTTGGCTCGATCGAGGGACTATAGTCTTGTCTACACAGGAAATGGGTAACAAGAGATGAGGCCACAATGTAATGTGGCTTTACAAGTGCAACCGAAAATGAGGCAAGTTCCGTCGGCGGTACCGAAGTACCCATGGTTTATTTTACGGGACTGTACGCATCGGGAGGAGCTTGTGCGGCTTATGAATAGGCCAATGGATGCTACTAGGTGTGTCTTTTATTCTATTCTTGAGACAATGGGTATTGAGACCATGACTAGAGGCATTTTTGCTTAACTTGGTCTTATGGGATTGTATAATTTGCGCGAGCTTTCTTATCGTCCATTGACCTTAGAAATTCTGGGCTCCTATGTTCATGATAAACCGGGTAGGAGCATTGGGTTTCGGGTGTTAAATGAGGAGTGTAGTTTGTCCTTTACCGAATTGGCCAGCTATCTATAAATTGATGATGAGGAGCGTGGTGACTTGCTCCATATACCTTCTCGCTTGAAGGACGGGATTTGAGGACGTCGAGGTCAGTGCTTTAACTTTAAGTGAAGTCCAACATGTGTGTCTTAAGCTTTTTATGAGAATAATGAGTCACTTGCTATTTGGTAAGACCGATTTGAGTAAAGTCACCTCTTGGAAAGTTTTATTACTTGAGATGATTGTGATGTTGTTATTGTGATTGATATTGATTATTGCATAATTAACTGACCCCGCATTTGTTTTAAAAACTGTTGTGATCCATTGGAAATGGTGAGCAAGAGTTTAGCGGGTAACCTTTATGAGCTTGCTTGTGGGTCAGCTAGGGGTTTCTGCGCGACGATGATTTCATAGCTTCCGCCGAGTCATTAGAAGTTGAGTTGTTTAACAGTTTAAGTTTTTTAGAGACATTTGTATTACCTTTAGTTTTGGAGTTTTGGATTGGTTGGAATCCTGCTAAATATTGCTTAATTTAATAAATGTATGTTTCATTATGATTTATTTTGATATGTGCTACCTCGAGCAATCGAGATGGTAGCACTCTCAACTGCTAAAGTGGGCATTGTTAAGGCTCTTTGGTAGATAGGGGTGTTATAGGTTGTACCCTTGCACCACTAACCTAGCCTTATTTCTCACAATAGCTTCCTAATCATTAAGTTTATTTGTAAAAACCCATCTTGTACCAATAACTTTACGATTTGGGGGTCTAGGCACCAACTGCCAAACTTTATTTCTCCCAAATTTTCCTAATTCATCTTGCATTGCAACTATCCAATCAGAACCAGCTAGCGCAACCTTGATGTTTTCAGATTCAATCATTGAGAAACGAATTTAAACACACATATTATTTTTAATTGACTTACGTGCTTTTACTCTAACGTTGGGATCACTAATAATAACACTTGCAGGATGTGCACTCTTATACTTCCATTTCTTAGATCTAGATGGGTTATTATCGACGTTCTGGTCTAGGGAGACGTTATCCTGAGTTGAGGTAATGTTATCCTCACTTGAGGTAACGGTATCCTCATCAAAGGTAATTGTATCCTTAGTTGTTCCCTCTGAATTCAAGCTAGAATTTTGTGATGTTTTATTAACAACTTCATTTCCTAGAGATCCAGGGAGGATTCTTTATATTTTGAAGGTAGTGATAAATAAACATTATTTCTTTCTTGATTTCTGACTTTGTTTACTTTGTGAGTGTTCTCGGCATTAGTTCCATTGATCTCTTGATTTTCATCTTCTTCTAGCTCGGGAGGAGCCTTGTGAGTAAATCAAAATCGAAATTTACTTGAAGGTTTTAGGTACCGACACAAATTTGGTCCTCTTTTGTTAATATCCAGAAGTAAATCCTTACGAATCCACATTTCTTAGTAGCATACTCCTTCATGTTCACTCATTTCTTCCCCTTTTTTTGGCACAAGAATTACGGAAATGAATTTGGATCACACAAAATAGACTACCCCGCAAACAAATGAATTTGAAACACACAAAAGACACAACCCCACATCCAAAAATGGAAAGAGGGAAGATAACCCGATTTACCAGATAACGAAAGAGGGAAGAAATGAGTGACTAGGAGGGAATATTTATTGTTGGATTTATGAGGAGAATTGGTCTTTTAGTTACGATTAGCATTAGTCTTGTTATTGTCACGTCTACTGTTATATCCTCTTATTTGTGGTTTAGCCTGGTTTTTATTTTGATGAGTCTTCATATTGTCGGTTTTAATATGTTGAGCATATTTTTCATTCATATACAGATATGCTTTTCGTTTATTACAAGAATGACACGAGTCGTTTTGATGTGTCAAAACGATATTTATAACAAGACTTAGCACGGTGGAAAGTCAAGGTCGGTCCATAAGGACGGTGGGTATTCGATTTTCTAAAGTCAAAACTAGCTATGCTCAAGGGGTGTCACGAAATAGAAGTAGATTTGAAACTAATCTAAGAACATTGAGTAAATGAAAATAAATAGGAAAGTAAGACTAAACTAAGATAATCAAATAACAAGAAATAAAAGGAAAGTCTAGGATCGGTGGGTTCAAATGGGTAATTTGGGTTCTAGTGAGCCGGGTTCATAGTTAATGGGTAGTCAAACTTGGGCGCCGTGGATTGAGGCTCTCGATCTTACAATCCCTCCCATATGCCGAGCCAAGCTAGTTCTCGCGTACACAAGGTCGATATACCAACTATATGAAAATCCTAACATATTCCGACGCTTTCGATCTTACGGAAATGTATAATAAACATGAATCATGCAAGTTTGTCAAGCAAGCATTTCATCAAACATGTGGTATGCATAAGTTGGAAGAAAGACAATTAATCAACAAATCAACCCAACAAACAAAGATTAACCCTTATTAAAACTCATTATCCCCCACTAATCCTAGATTAATTACTACTCACTACTTAACATGAGGAATATGGAAGAATAAGATATAAAACTAAGACAAGACATAATGATAAGAAGGAAACAAAACATGTAATGAAATGACAAGATTAGCAAGTATATGAAAAGGGATTAAGAATATATACTACCAACTAATTAAGGCAAAAGATGAACAATAAAAGAGGAAATCTTGAATAAAGGAGAAGACTTTGTCACCAATCTTCAATTACAAAACCAAGAAATCCAATTACATGACTAGATCTAAAACTAATTAAAGAGTAATTGAGGAAAGATTAAAATAATTAGGAGGACTAATCTAATCTAAACTAACTAATTTTGAGTCTAGGGTTTCGTGCCCTCTAATTACACAAGAGGGTCTATTTATAGGTTTAAAAAATGGAGAAAAGATGGGCTTCGAAAGACTAAGTGGGCTGAATGAGTCACGACCGTTAAAGGTGTCTCACGACCGTGACAAGAGTTTCAGGACCGTGAGATGCAAGTCACGGTCGTGAGATATGTGGCAGTAGCAGGTCCGAAATTCCCAACTAAGTCACGACCGTGAGCTGTGTTTTACGGCCGGGAGCTGTGTTTCACGACCGCGAGCTGAGTTTCACGACCGCGAGCTGTGTTTCACGACCGTGAGCTGTGTTGCTCGAAAATCATCATTCTTTGGAAGGAATATCATGACCGTGAGATGTACTTCATGCCCGTGAAAGGTCTTTCCTCCTTGTTCCCTTCATATAACTTTGTCAACTTCTCTCGGTTTAGCTCGCCTTGACTCGGGATGACTCGGGTACGCCAAGTAGGGACCCCATGGTATGTGGGGTCCCCTAGGACAAGCCGTGGGCCCTCATTGTGATGTACCTTCTCTTTTGTCGATCAAAATTGGGTAGAATTCGCCCCAAATGACGGTTTACCTACAAAAACACGATAAAAGCTAGAAATATGCTAGAAGAAGGTAAAACACATAGAAAGGCTCTTAGGAAGCGTTAAAGGCAAGCAAAACGAGGCAAAAAAAGGGTGGAAAAGTAGGGAGAAATGACACTATATCAAATCTCCCCAAACCAAACCCTTACTAGTCCCGAGTAAGGATAAACAAAGTCACGACCCTTATTTAACTATGCTAAAAATCTAACCGATACAAGGCAATTAACGGGCCTTGCTCCGTCCCTTCAACTCATAACAAGGTATCCATGAGGTAAGATACCTTCTTGCAAGGCAAGTGGGGTCTTGCCAAAATCCTGATGCATTCTAATCAATAAAGCACACAAAACAAATAAGAATGCATCAACAAAAGTAGATAGCAACATGCCTCATCCATGTGTCGGGATTCATCCAAAATGGAAACGATTCAAGCATTCAAACCTCTATGTAGTTACTAGTTTTACAAAAAACTAAGCCTAAGAATATAGAGATGAATCACCTCCTCATTGTGTAAAATTAGTGTACTCGTTCACGTTCACTAGAATGCTTTGTCAAGGGTGATAAGGCAGAATGGAGAGGGAAGTCCCCATGGCGTTAGAAGACACTGTAGGATCGGATTTCCGCCTCCCACCTAAGTGGGAGGATGGGTCGGCCCCCCTTGGCCATGTAATGCAAATGTAATCATAAAAAATGTAAGGAAATGAGATGTTTGAGTTCTTATTTGATTTTTTTGTATTGTTTTTGGAGTTTTTCTTTTTGTTTTGAATTCTAGCTTGACTTGGGTGCCTTTTGAGAGCAAGGTAGTCTAGCGAAAGGTGTGCGGCGGAGACTAACAATAGGCAAATCCTCGCCGAAGCGACATTGAGAGCGACCCCATATGTAGTGAGGGTACTCTAGAAGAACCTAGAAGTCTCCATATGCACTTCCTAAGTTAGGAATGGTAAAAATAATGCAAAATTTCAAGCTTTCTTTTTCAATTTGTTTGAACTCAATTCTCTTTGTATTTGTGATGAAAAAGATTTCCTTTTTGTAGAATGTGATGAAGTGTGATGATTAGAAAATTACACGTTCTGAGAGTCACCTAGGAAAGCGTTTACAAGGAATTATCACGCCATGGGGGTGGTCAAGATGGTAAATGCATGCCCTTGAATAGGCTCTAGAAAACGGTGTGAAATTCACACTACAAATACACATCAAAGGGTGTTTCAAAATCCATTTTAGTAGGCAAAGTGCTAAGCAAAGAAAGTATCTACAAAGGCCTATCCAAGCTTGTCAAGTTTCCAAATTGGGCATTTTGCAAAGTTTCCTAAATGCAACAATATGCCATGACCTAGTACTAAGCAACATATATACAAAGCTAATGCAAATGCTCTAATAACTACGTGACAAACAATCTAATGTAAACTCCTAACAGCACATAAGTCACACAACCTCCAATTCCTCAAAATCCACACCGCAATCATCAACAAAGTCCTCCAAAACTTCTCAAATGATAAGAAGTAGAGAAAGAAAGAAGGAGGAAGGAATATGGGCGATCATACCATGGTGGTCTTCTTAATCTCTTCAATAAGTTTCTTAGCGATGTGTAGCGGACCTATGTATGGAGGTTAGAAGAAAACAATGCAAATATATACACAAACTAAGATATATACAAGCTAATTTTTATGATTTTTCAAACTTTTTCTAATTTTTTTTTTGAATTTTTGAATGATTTTAAATGCAAAATAAAGACATGTTTTTGGATATTTTTCAAAATTTTCAAACTATAAAGATAGTTTCCCATCCCCCACATAGGAACATACATTGTCCCCAATGTACGAAATGGGATTATTGAAAGTAAAGAAATACATGTTTTTGGAGTTTTTGAATGATTTTCTAAAACGAAAAGAACATGTTTTTGTGTTTTTTAAATATTTTGAAAAATAAAAACTTGTTTTTGGGTTTTTGATTTTTGAGAAATATTATCAAAATTTACAAAATATACAACAAGGTTAGTTATGCAAATGAACTACTACTATGTGAAATGCATGAACTAATAAATATGATTAATAATAAATGCAAAGTGATGTATTACAAGTAATGCATGATCTACGTGAATGCAAGCTAAACTAAATGTGTCATTTTGGAGTCTCGTTGTGGCGGTAAAGGCTAAGACACTGGCCCCTTATGGCGGTACCAACCACAAGAAAGTCTAAACATGACACCTAATATGCAACTAAGTGAGGTACAATCTTAATCTCCCTAAACCATTCGAGGCATAGCCTATAAGACTCAATGGAGAATTGAGATAAAAAGAACTAAGATGCAATGCAAAGGTAAGGGAGAGAGTATATACAAACGGAGGTTATGGTGAGGACTCCACCAAACTCAATCAAGTGGCGGATTTTGTTGGAACAATTCTTCGTTGACATTCCATGCCACTTAATGCTCTTAATAATGGATCAAAGGCTTGGCCGTAATCTTCGAACAAGCACAAGTAAGGCTTTGTCCATTTCGATACAAAGTAGACCCATATCCAATCCAACTTGGCCACGAAACTAAGGCCCTTGTGGTGCTTAAAACCAATCAAGTCACAACCTTTGTCAATAAAAGGTAGAAAACATGACTCATGCTCTTTTGCGGGCTTAAAATTTCTCCTTTCACCTTCACAAGTTTCCATGACACACAAACCCCCTTCATGGGTTATAAAAAAAAAGTGAGGCAAAGGGTCTTCCTCATCGTCATTATAAACATCCCAAGTAGGGGGAGGAAGAGTAGTTGACTCATAATTCGCTTCACATTCATCCTCACTAGAGATTGACTCTTCAAAGACGGAAAATTCATTCAAGTTTTCTATTACCCCATCCTCCATTTCTCTATTATCATTTAACTCCTCTTCCTTTGAAAAGGCATCATCAAAAAGGGAGGTTTCACTCGAATCTTTTAGTTCACCACTCTCCATTTCCCCAGTATCATCAAACTCAATGGAAAAAAGGCTCAGTCTCACACAAGAAAGAGGAGATTAAGGAGTCAAAACACTTTCTACACAACTAAGCATATACTCATCATCATCGTCACTATCATCCTCTATCAAAACTCCTCCACAAGGGGAAGCATAAGTCTTTCCCATATCATTTGTTGACGGTGTGTGGCAATAAGCAAGAGGAAATGCCTCATTGTCATCCATCTTTCCATTTTCCTCTCGTTCTTCATCAAGCTCTTGGTCGGCTTGCAATTGAGCTAATTTAGTAGCCAACATTCTCCCATGGGCTACAATTTCATTGAGAACCATATCCCTTGCTTGGGCTTCTTCTTTCATTCGCATAAGTTGAAAGATTAAACTTTGCTCATCAAGTTCATGTTTGTCAACTTGTTGTGGGAAGAAGGGTGGTTGATTTTGTGGGTGGATGTAAGTAGTTTGGAATTGTTGTTGTTGTGGAGGTTGGACATGGGGGATTTCATAAGGAGAGACGGGGTAGTAGCTTGGGCTTTCATTATGTGAGATATAGGATGAGAATATGTTATCTTGCTCAACAAACCCTTTACACTCATGGGAGTCATAGCCAAAAGCTTCACCTTGCCCATACTCTTCTTGTTGAAAGCTTTGTGTCATCATTGAAAATTATGCAAATAAAATACAACTACAAACAAAGACACTAAATAAAGGGTTAGAAATAACCTTGAGAAACAAAGTTCCTCAAGGCAAACAAGCACAACTAGAAAAGTCTAGAAAACAAATCAAATACATCGCACCGTCCCCGGCAACGGCGCCATTTTGACACGCATCGTTTTGATGTGTCAAACGATATTTATAACAAGACTTAGCACGGTGGCAAGTCAAGATTGGTCCACAGGGACAGTGGGTATTCGATTTGCTAAAGTCAAAACTAGCTATGCTCAAGGGGTATCACGAAATAGAAATGGATTTGAAAGTAATCTAAGAACATTGACTAAATGCAAATAAATAGGAAAGTAAGACTAAACTAAGATAACTAAATAACAAGAAATAAAAGGAAAGTCTAGGATCCGTGGGTTCAAAAGGGTAATTTGGGTTCTAGGGAGTCGGGCTCATAGTTAACGGGTAGTCAAACTTGGGCACCGTGGATTGAGGCTCTCGATCTTACAATCCCTCCCATATGCCGAGCCAAGCTAGCTCTCGCGTACACAAGGTCGATATACCAACTATATGCAAATCCTAACATATTCCGACGCTTTCGATCTTACGAAAATGTATAATAAACATGAATCATGCAAGTTTGTCAAGCAAGCATTTCATCAAACATGTGGTATGCATAAATTGGAAGAAAGACAATTAATCAACAAATCAACCCAACAAACAAAGATTAACCCTCATTAAAACTCATTATCCCCCACTAATACTAGATTAATTACTACTCACTACTTAACATGAGGAATATGGAAGAATAAGATATAAAGCTAAGACAAGACATAATGATAAGAAGGAAACAAAACATGTAATGAAATGACAAGATTAGCAAGTATATGAAAAGGGATTAAGAATATATACCATCTAATTAAGGCCAAAGATGAACAATAAAAGAGGAAATCTTGAATAAAGGAGAAGACTTTGTCACCAATCTTCAATTACAAAACCAAGAAATCCAATTACATGACTAGATCTAAAACTAATTAAAGAGTAATTGAGGAAAGATTAAAATAATTAGAAGGACTCATCTAATCTAATCTAAATAATTTTGAGTCTAGGGTTTCGTGCCCTCTAATTACACAAGAGGGTCTATTTATAGGTTTACAAAATGGAGAAAAGATGGGCTTCGAAAGACTAAGTGAGCTGAATGAGTCACGGCCGTGAAAGGTGTCTCACGACCGTGACAAGAGTTTCACGACCGTGAGATGCAAGTCACGGTCGTGAGATATGTGGCAGTAGCAGGTCCAAAATTCCCAACTAAGTCACGACCTTGAAACATGTTTCACGACCGCGAGCTGAGTTTCACGACCGCGAGCTGTGTTTCACGACCGCGAGCTGTGTTTCACGACCGTGAGCTGTGTTGCTCGAAAATCATCATTCTTTGGAAGAAATCTCACGAGCGTGAGATGTAATTCACGCCCGTGAAAGGTCTTTCCTCCTTGTTCCCTTGATATAACTTTGTCAACTTCTCTCGGTTTAGCTCGCCTTGACTCGGGATGACTCGGGTACGCCAAGTAGGGCCCCTAATGGTATGTGTGTTGGAGCTATTTTGATAATAGTGGTGCCATCTTCCAGGCTAAGGAGCCTAAGTCCAACAACAAGTCTAGGCATGTACATCGGAAGGCTCACATGATCCGAGATTACGTGGAGCAAAGGGAGATAATGATAGACAAGATTGCTACGGATGATAACGTCGCAGATCCTCTCACTAAACCGTTGAAATATGATAAGCATGAAGGGCACGTTATTTCCATGGGAATCAAACGTGTTTCTGAGTTGTATTAGTTGTTTTATATGGATTAGACACATGTATCTTTTTCATAAATTTATTAATAAAATCATCGTATTGTTTCATATTTTGTTTTTCATGTGGGTTGTAAAGACAACATTGAACACCACAAAGTGAACTGAATTACATTAGATTTGTTTTGGTCCGTAATCGCCTACATGAGCTGATAACTCTGGCAATTATTCTGTGAAGTCGATTAATGGTGGGTTCAACGAGCCATAAGTCAAACAGTTGACTGATCGATCACATATGCGAGTTATAATGATACCTCGCAGGACAATTTTGTGAGAACGTTATGGAGTCCTAAATGTTTCAGAACATTAGGTGCCAGGTCGTGGATAGGACGTCCATAGTGTTCCTAGAGTCGATTCTTTTGACTATCGACTGTCTCTTTAGATTAAGGCAGTTTTTGGGTGACTTTGGTTTCTTTCTCATGGTCGACCGTAACAGGAGGCTAAGTAGATTTTTACTGGGTCATTTCATACTGTGCTTGTATCTGCAGGATTCGAGTTGAAGAAAAATATCCAACCTTTATCAGTTATTTATTTTCTCAGGGCCACTCGAGAGTTTGTAACTGAAATGCATGGCCATGCTCGAATAAAGATTCGTTTTATCAGTTAAGTTACTCTCTAAGTCGAGGAAACCACTCTTGATACTGATCACTTGTAAACTACGACCTTTGTGAATACGGACTTTGCAAATTGGTTTGCTTTGAGAGAGAAATTTATTATGGATATGAGAATCGGTTATCGCACATACACTTGTACGGACAAGTGGGAGATTGTTGGAGCCAGTGTCCTCCACAGTTAGTGCAATAACATAAATAAATCTCTGTAGGTTCACAGGGTACACTTTGTATTGTAATCAGTTGATTAACGTTTATCAATAACGGTTGGCTTGCTAGATAAGTTTGACGTTATTGTCATACAGATGGCGGTGATCAACTGGTCCCTAAAAGTCACACCTATAGGATGTGTTTGAGAGATGTGATTATTTGAGAAAATATCATATTGATGCCTTATTAAATGACTAAAAGGTTAGTTCGATGTTTTTTTGACTAAAAGGTTAGTCAATGTGATGATGACGTTATTAAATAAAGTTAGCTGAGACGAATTAACTGTAATTCGTAAATTGAATATAAAATGTTATATTTAATTGTTGTATATAATGTAAGCTAATTAAACATAAACCGTTATAATTAATTGGCAAATTATATACGGATATTTATAACTAATGATGTATTATAGTGATGTCGATCCATGACAAATGACGATTATAATATATCACATTATATTGGAAGCTAAGATAACCGAAACAAAAGTGTCCAGATACACTCTGTTTTTCGGTCAATAGGTGGTTATTTTGAGGAAGAAAAAATCTTCCCATGAGACCTAATTGTGCCGTGAGAAAGGAATAAGAAGAGAGAAAAATTCAGATTTTTCTTCTAACCCTAATTCATTCTCTCTTAGGCCTCCATTATTCATTTCTCACAAAAAGAAAAGAAACAGTATTCTTTTCTCTCTTTTTCTAGCAAAACCTAAGGCATATCTTGATCAATCTTGGGTGCAACGATTAGGAGATATCAAATTTTGATATTTGTTCTTAGGCCATTAAAGCAAGGACTAAAGGTTATTTCTAATCTCTCGTTAATTATGCATCTTCGTTTATGACCATTAATCATATAATCATAATTTCATTATAATCCTGAATGATTTTAAAGGGAAGTATACGGATATTTTTTCACAAGTGGTATCAGAGCTTTAAGGGCTATGAAATTATTTATATGATTTTCGTAAATATTGAATTTGTATAATTCTTAAAAAAAAAAAAAATCCGTTTTTTTAAAAAAAATTTCAATTCGGCCAAATTTTTTTTATGGCGTGTGTTTTTTTTTTGGGATTCCATTTTGATTCAAATATTGTTATTTTAAAAGGTTGAGATAATAATATATGAATTTGTAGATGTTTTGATTTAATAATGATTGAATTAAAACGTAAATTGAATTTGATATGAATGTTAATGAACATCATTTTTGCTTTATATTTTCGGTATAAAATGATCTAGATATTCATTTTAAAAGGTTAATTTAAATCATCTAGTTTGTATCAATGTTTAATATCGATTAGATATTGTTTGTTTGTACCGATCTAGTTAATATAAGCATGATCGAATTAAAACGGTTTAATTTGATTAATTTTTTTTTGTGCTGCCAGTGTACTGTTCACAATTAAAAAAAAAAAATTATGTTTTTTTTTTAAGTGACAGCAGCGTTTTTTTGTGAAAGAAAAAAAAAGGGGATTTCGGTTTTTTTGTATAAACAGAGAGAAAAAAAAAAATTGGTACTTGCTACTGTTCATACGTGAACAGTAATAATAAAAAAAAAATTGAAAAGTTTTTTTTATTGATTAAACCAAATTTTTGTTTTGTACATTATAAAGATAATGTATGATTGTTTTTGTGAAAAAGTTCACAAAATTTTTGATACCATGTTATTTTAAAAAGGTTTAAAATAATGTTGTTGTAATTCATATTAATTATGAATTTCATTGGATTTTGATTAAAATCTCGTGATAAATTACGGAATTGTCACATGATTTAATGGTGGTTTGGATAATTAATCAACATAATTTATGCATTATGTTTTGTATGATTAATTTTTAGTTGATGCTTTTATTATGTTGAATGTTGTTTGAATGGTTTAATTTTACGCATTTTGTACAATCAGTTGTAATTTACTAGTGTGGCCTTAGTAGATTATGTTTTCGTAATGATGAAAACATAGTCTTGGTTGTATTTTGAGATCTCGTATCTCCCCTTTGTAATTTTAATTTTTGGAATCATTTTGAATTAGAATGTAAATAGGTTTACATTTGTAATTTTTAAAATGTATTTTGAGAAGATTCAAGATGGAGATCGGATGGCTCACTCCCGCTATATGGACCAAGATGGAACATCAAGACAAGCTTCTCGGGTCCAAGGGTGGATTCCAACTTGTATTTTGTTCAGTTTGGTAGTTAGGCCACACTAGGTATTTTATTTTGCGTCTTATTTTTCCATTCTCGTTGCTTTATTCACATGATAGATAATTGCATCATATTCCGCCTAAACCAAACCACCTAAAATGCATGAAAAATGATTCATATAGTTTGAATACTTAATCATGGACATACAGATGTCACTCGCTTTTAGGGTCATCACCTTAGTTTAAATTATTCTCGAGTTGCTAGACATTCGTTCACTTAAAATGAATAAAGTGAAGATGATGGGAACTTCCCCTATAACTAAAATTGAGACTAGTCTTTATAGGGAAAACTACTATGAACCCCTTCTTCGTCGGAAGTCATAATATGACCCCTTCTACGTTGGGTAAGTAGTGAGTGTTGACCTATTTTTATCTCAACATTATAGTACGAGTAATATCTCGTGATTATGATGGACTAAAGATAGAATTTACAGAAATTTATCGACCAGGAATTCTAAAAGTAGAATTAGCCAAGAGGTTGGCTTATCAATTTACAGAAATTGAGTCTTGGGATCATTTATATAATTCTTGAGGGAGGTCAATTGTATAAATGCACGAGTCATCGCATTAAACAGTTTTTGCATTAGACTTAAATTTAAAACGATGAATACTTATCATATTTATTTTCTTTTTCACAGTTTTTGAATTCGTTATATACAGATATAACTGCTAATAACAAATGGCTGGCCATACTGATGACCCAATGCCAAGTGCCACGCTCGGACGTGAGTCCTGACTTAAGATTTTCATGGACAATATGAATCAGTCAATGCGACTGAAGAATAACGGGTCCAACTTTGCGGACTGGGAGGCGGCATTACGGAATGCTGCCATTGCTGATGGTAAGCTCAAGTACTTGACTGAGCCAATACCGCCCAACCCAGGCCCCAATGCAGGAGCCAATGAATCACTTGCTTATAGTGATTTTATGATGGAGGCGGGTGCGATAAAGAACGTACTCATCTTTTCAATGGAATCAAATTTGCAAAGGCGATTCATTGCCCATGGTACGAATAAGATTTTCACCACGCTCTCTAACGAGTTCTCGAAAGCTCCGAGGATCGTTAGCTATGAGCATACCTATCGCTTCTTTGAGGCGAAACTCCAGAAGGGCCAAGCGGTTAGCCTACACATTCTTGATATGATTGAGAATGTCGAGAAACTGGAGGCACTTGGTTGCAAAATCGATGAGAAGATTGTCATTGACCGCGTTCTTCATTCACTTCATGATGGTTTTGCCCTTTTCAGGGCAAATTACTATATGATTGATATGAAGAAGAGTCTTCATCAGTGATGCGTGTATTTTATATAGACTTTTTAGTCCATTTATGCACGCATTTCTATGTCATTTAGGTGATATTATATCGCCATATGCCCCTATTTGGCTACTTTGTACTTTCATTACCATTTTGTAGGTACAAGCTGCATAGTAGCAGAAACCGAACCAAAAGAGTCCACTTTGCATGCATTTAGAAGAATGGAAGGAACGGAACAGGAGCTCTTGCATGGGAAAGCGCGAAACCATTCACTATCAAGCCCAAAGTCATGACTCACACTACGTACTATGCCAGAAGACCTCGATCGACTATGCATTTGGTCGATCGAGGTGAGTTGAAGCCAGAAGACCTCGATCGAGCTACATCTTTGCTCGATCGAGTAGGAGCTGTATACCAGTTGGTCGATCGAGTAGATCAAGTGTTCGATCGACTGATTTCCATGAATAAAAGCCTCGATCGAAGGGTAATTTCCCTCGATCGAGTGGATCCTATCACGGGCTGCAAGTCCATAGCTTAATTAGGGTTAGACTCGTGTTAGACACTATATATGACTCTTATTTACGTCATTAGCATTATTCAGTTTTATTATTCAGGGATTATCATTCATACTTAGCAGACATTAATCTTTCCTTAGTTTCTGAACTTTTAATCTTTAGTTTTCATTCGAGTTATTCGACGTGGATTTGTTCTTTACGCCGGATTTCTAAGATTGTAAACGACTTTCTCTCTTTTACTCTTACCCTTATTTTAATCTTAATTACTACTTACTCTACTTAATTGCTGTGTTGTTATTATTTATGCTTATTAATTACGATTTTATTATGTCTATCGTCATATGTTCAATCGTCTTTGTTAGCATCGTTAATAGCATGAGTAGCTAATTCTCTTGTATGTTGGGATGAGGGAAACTGTAGTAGAGGCATGTTAGGATAGATTATTTTAGTTAGTCTTGAATATGAGAATCAGTCTAAGCAATTTAATTGAGGTTTAGTCGAATGAGTGCACGCAGGAGACTAGGCTAGGTAGTTAACCCCGACCTGGATCGAGAGATTGGAAGGGAAGGCTTGCTTAGAATTGATAGGTGACTCCTAAGAGGACGAGAGTTAATTAGGAAAATCCCTAGGGTGGTTTGAGACCGAGAGGAGAAAACCATTGCCCTTCTCATTGACAGATTGACTGACTTAGTTGACCCGTAGATGCCAATATTGCAGTGGGCCGAATCCTAGCATATTTCTCTTTATCTGATTTATATCATATTTATTTCTTCCTTTATTTCTCTTTCCTTTAATCTTATTTAGTTAGTTAAAAACAATTTCAAAACCCCCTAGATTGTTACTAGCAGATTTAGATTACAGTTGATTAGTTTCCTCCCTGTGGAGATCGACCCTACTTCCGCTATCTTCTTAGTTAGTAGACTTAGGTTTTATTTTTGGTGTATAACGACACGCATCAAATTTTGGCGCCGTTGCCGGGGAGGCAATTTAATTTTCTGTTTATTTATTTCTGTCTCGTCTTAAGGAATTTCTAATTCCTTAAGACTGTTCTTATTTTTCTCTCTGTAGTTGTGTATGCGCAGGTCCGAAAGGCTCGAATTAGTGGAAGCTGATCCGGAGCCTGAAAGAACCTTCCTACGCAGGAAGAGAGGGATAGATAAGACCGTTCAGGAGGAAGACTTGAGTACTTCTGAATCCGTCTTTGACAGTTTCATTTTCGAGGAAGATTTGACTGTTGAGACTACCATTCCAGCAAAGATGCCTAATATTGCTAGCCATTCTGAGCCTACAGCTGCTTGTATACCTCAAGGATTCAAACTTACAACGGACGAAGATGGAACTTCTTTCGATCTTCGTCCGTCTTATATCAAGCTTGTCCAGCAGGATAAGTATAGGGGTGTGGCTGGGGAGGATCCGAGGAAGCATATGGAGACCTTTGCTGACTACTGTTCTTCTATTCCGGTTTCTAAAGGGGTGACAGCCGACAAGATGAAGGAGTTCTTGTTTCCTTTTTCCCTTACTGATAATGCTAAAGACTGGTTGAAGAACTTGAATCGAGAAGAACTGGGTATAACCGATTGGACCACACTCGCACTGGCTTTCTACAAGAAGTATTTTCCACCACAGAGGACGAATGCTTTGAGGGGTCAGATTACTAATTTCATCAAACGGTTCATGAAAATCTCTATGAGTCCTGGGATCGATTTAAGACGCTAGTGAGGTCTGTTCCTCACCATGGGTTCGAACTGTGGTTTCTGTGTAACCAGTTCTACAACGGGTTATATGATGATCATCGAGCCATTCTAGATGCCGCGTCAAACGGAAGGTTCCAGAAGGAAATAGAGGATGATAAGGGTTGGAAGCTGATAGAGGAGATGGCAACCCATTGTGACGAATATGGTAATCCGCGAAGTGGTACACAGACGATAGCCAGTATTGATTCTGAAGGTCTGGACGAAAAATTTGATAAACTAAATGCCAGACTTGACAAATGGGAGAAGAAAGCTGAAGATAACCAGCAGACGGTTCATTTGCTGGAGCGGGATCATGGGATTACTCACGGCTATAGATTGAATTCCTGAAAAGGAGCAAGTCTTTTCCTTTCAACAATACCGTCAAGGAGGTGGGTACTACAATCAAGGGAATATCCATCCTAATTTGAGATGGACAAGCCAGAACGTCTTAAATCCTACACTTCCACCACCGCAGCCGACGTATCAACCGCCGCACAAGCAAGGATTTCAGAAAATCCAGTCTTCACAGCAAGCTAGTTCCTCATCAGGAGGAATTTCAGAAGTCGGGGAGTTAAAGTCTATGATCCAAGCTTTAGCTATCCAAATGAGTAAATCTGATCAAGCAACAAATGCTACTATCAAGCTATTGGAGTCGCAGATTGCTCAATTGGCGGGAGCTCTATCGACTAGGCAACCTGGGCAGTTACCGTCTCAAACTGATAAGAACAAGGAGACGCTGAATATGATTACTCTGAGAAGCGGTCTTGCTTATGACAGTCCTGGTACAGTTGCTGATATTTCTGGTGCGCATCCCGATGTTGCAAAGACTGTTGCTGATAATGTAATCGATCGAGAGGTTATTGCTAGTCGATCAAATGAAATGAAGGAGAAACTACTCGATCGAGAGATAGGTGTTAGTCGATCGAGTGAATCAGAAAGCTTGTTACTCGATCGAGAGGTTGTTGATGGTCGATCGAGTGATTCTGATAGACAAGTGGTCGATCGAGAGAATCCAGTTGCTCGATCGAATAATTTGAATGATGATGCTGATCGATCGAGCAGTTTAAGCTCTAATAATCTTCGATCGAGTGACATTGATACTCGATCGATGGGTTTTCATGAGCGAGAAGCTCGTTCGAAGGGGTTAAGCAAGCGGATGATTAACAATGCGATTGTCAAGGATATGCAACGTGGTAATCTTGACATTCCAGTTCCGTTTCCTGGTTGGTTGAAGAAGGCTAAGGTCGAGAAGGAATTTGCTCGGTTGGCTAACATTGTACGCGATCTCAAGGTGAACGTTCCTTTTGCAGACCTCCTATTAAAGGTACCCCTCCTACTTAAAATTTATGCGTGAAATTCTTTTGCGTAAGAGGTCCGTAGACACTGTAGAGACTGTAGCCTTAACTGAGGAATGCTCTGCGTTCCTCCAGAACAAGAGCCCCCCTAAGCTGTCTGACCCAGGTAGTTTTTCTATATCATGTCATATAGGCACCTATCTCATAGACAACGCGTTATGTGACCTAGGAGCCAGTGTTAGTGTGTTACCTTTGTCTTTAGCCAAACGGTTAGGCTTTACCAAGCTTCAGTGTACCAGCATGACAGTACAGATGACAGATAGGACCTTGTCTCGACCCTTAGGAATCATAGAGGATGTTCCTGTGCAAATAGGAAGATTCTTCATCCCGGTCGATTTCATAGTTTTGGATATACCTGAGGATTCTCACACTCCCATCATTTTGGGAAGACCGTTCTTGCATACTGCGCAAGCGGTTATTGATGTTGGGTTACGAACTTTGACTTTTCAAATAGGTGGGAAGAACTTAGTTTTCACGCAGTCTCATGCTAGTAAGGGTCCTATGCTTGCTTCACCATGTCACGCACTTCCCTTAGCTGATATCACACCTGATTTATTCACGCACGACAAAGCTTCGGTTCCTATCGAGCCTATAGCTCCTATCTGTGATATCCCCATAGCTACCGTAACACCTCCGCCCCAGCTTGGGAGCGAATTGGAGGAACATGCTGTTGTTTGTTGCCTTACAGATCATAGAGCGGCAGCATTGGAGCTGGAAAAGGGAACGCCAGGTTCGCGTGACGACGTCAAGAAGAAGTCCAAGAAGGACAAAGGAGCTCGCATGTATTCAAGTGATTCCGAAGTGGAGCTAGACTCCAAGAAACCATCGTACGCGTGGAGAAAGAAGACGGAAATTACCGCAGCTGAGGGTAATTCCGCAAGTCAAAGGCCTAACGGTGGCCTTGTCATGAAACTGTTTGGTTGGTAGCCGGGTTTGCAACCCTGGCAAATTGTAAATAACATTTTATCGCGTTTTCGTTAGACAACTAGACTATTTACTTAGATTAGACGTTAGATTATAATCCGTAGTTTAGATAAACGATTTATTTTATTTGTTAGACAATTTTTGGTATTTTTTTTGGGTATCGTGTTGTATCGTTTTTGCAGAAAAAGAAGCGGAAATCAAATTGCTGCAAGTCGAAGGCTATGCATAGAGGAAAGTCATTCGATCGAGTACATTGTGATTCGATCGAGTGGCGTGGGCGAGAAAAAGAGCTCGATCGAGTAGAATTCGAATCAATCGACGAGAATTCAATTCGATCGAGTGAAGTATGGATCATCAAAAGACAACTACTCGATCGAGTAACTCATACCTACTCGATCGAGCAAGCCAGCATGACAGAATTCCTCGATCGAGTAGAATGTCCACTCGATCGACTGAAGCAACCTACCTATAAAAGGGATGTCCTCGATCTTCCTTCTATTTACTCGATCCTAATTCTACAGTGTTCTTCATCTTTCGATTTGTTTTCTGCAATTTCTTTCCTGCAATTTGTGATAAATCCCCAATCATTTACCCATTACATTCACCCCGACTCTTTACTTTTGCAATTACTTGAAAAGCCCTCTCCCTTTCCCCTTTAATTCCGGTTATTTGGAGATTTTGTGAACTAGGGTTTGCTAATTCGATTCTTCGAATTTACCAATTAATTGCTATTTGTTCGGGTAATCATCAACAAGTAAGCTCTTCCTTCCTATTTTACTAGTTAATTCATAGTCCTTCCCCTTTCCCGATTCAATTAGGGTTAGATATTGATTATAGGATTAGTCTAGCAAATTAGATGCCAATTGATTGGTTCTTGTTGATCTTTTTGTAGCTATGGCATCCAGTTCAGTCCCAAGTACGTCCACAGTTCCTGAGGTAGTCGCTGAAACGATGACTGAAGCGGTTCCCGCTGTTGTTGTGACTGATACTGCTGTCACGGTTCCCGAGACTGCCACTGTCCAGACTGAACCTGCTGTCGATACTACTGAGACCGCTGCTAAGACGGTCTCCACGGAGCACACTGAAGCTCCGACCCCTGTAACGGTCACTGCTAAGACCGTTGTTCCAGCGACCATTGCTGAGGTCGCCCCGCCTTCCAGTTCATCAATTGCACCTAGTAAGAAGGCGTTGACCACCAGCCAGCTAGCCGCACAGAAGCTAGCTAGCACTCGAGGCCTGGCACCACCGAAAGCTCGTAAGGCTGCTAGTCAGCCACCTATCGTGGAGTCCCTTGGGCCACTACAAAGGATGAGGGAGGTACAATTCGTTTCTAGTATTCACCGGAAACGGTTATCTTATTTACTTGACTCCCCCATCCATTTGAGTCGTTTTTTGTGCCGTCCCGACCTAGAGGAGCTAGGTTTATTCACTGACGTTTGTTTGTTGCTTAACGGGACGGGCATGTCGGGTTTGGCCTCGATGAGGGAGTATACATATCGAGTACCTACGCTCGAATTTTTCAGCTCTTACACTTTTGAGTCCGATTTGTATGCTACCTCACCGACTAGCGCTTGCATTCATTTCCGACTCTTTAATGAGTCGCATTCGTGGACCTTAGCTAGGTTTGGGGAGGTTTTGGTTCTTTCGAGTGACGGTCTTTTAGCAGCCCCTAGGAAGTTGTTGCCCCAGGTCTGGACCGCTCTCTCTCACACACCCTACGGCTCTCGTAGGGTGGCCCACGTTCACCACCCTGCACTGCGCTATTTTCTGCGACTTTTAGGAGAGTCAATTTTTGCTAGGCCGGAACCCAACAACATTACCAACACCGAGTTAGCCATCTTAGCGGGGTACCTGAACATTGATAGCGGTACCCCGTTTGTCCTGAACATCGCTTACTTGGTGGCTCTTCATTGGAAGAACTTAGAGTCTAGGGTGTCTAGCGCCGTAGTCTGTGGCGGTCTGGTCAGTAGGATCGGCCGCCACCTTTATTCAGACTTCCCTAGGACTCACACGCGCATAGGACCTGGCGTCGATTTGGATATACCTGTCATGATTGGGTTTACTTGGATTACGGGCTCTGAGCGTCGGGTGTGGAAGATATGTGGTTCCACATCCGTTGTCTTACCTTGCCCTACATTGCCTTCTCTTTCACCTCTCACTACTGTGCGAGGGGTGAAATGAAAGTCCATAGACCTTAATTAGACTCCTCTAATTAGTTGCTAAATTACTTGTTAATTTAGTATTTAATGATCTATGTAACATGCATGCAAATATAAAGACATTTATATAAGAGAAGAAATTTCCTCACATTGATATGGAAAATATAAGGGTACAACAAGAACTCCTTCTTGTTGTTCTTGAGCTAATAATATGGATGAACACAAATAATCTCCAAGGTAGAAGATCTCCTCTAAGTTGCACCAAGATTAACCCAAATAATCTACGCTTATTATTAACTAGATAACAAGATAGATATTATTCTACTAATATTATGACTATATTTGTAGAGTCTATTGATCGAATACGAAAGAGGGGGGGGGGGGGGGGAATTGAGTATTAAAAACTAGCCCCCCTTTTTCGATTTATATGATACGTAATTAATTATTTGATCTTATGAATTAAAATCAACTAATTAATTAATCAAAGTAAGCGCGAATAACGAAATAACGAAAAGTAAAGAGATAAGAGAGAGGCACACGATTTTTGAAGTGGTTCAGTTTCACACGTTGAAACCTACGTCCACTATTCTCGATTAATAATTTTTAGTACCTTTCTACGGATTACAAAAATTACCAACCCACTCGTATAATCAACACTATGATTATAACTCAAGGTGAGTATCGCTAAATACTCTATACTATCTTACGCTAATAAGAAAGTACAATATAACTCACACAAATTCCCGTTAAAGAATTGTAAGCTTATAATGATGTACTATTATCCAATAACGTATTTCACTCAAGCGATTGATAATAATTGATGCACGACTCTTTTAAAAACAAACTCTAAAAATAATAAATATTTGCTCAAAGGTTTGCTTTAAAACGATTTTGGAAAATCAACACAAGTAAAATAAATAGCCGTGTGATGTATTGTGTTTCGTGTGTATGTCGTGTATATTACAATTGATATGTGAATGAGTATTTATAGTAGAAGAATTATAGTAGATCTAAAACCCTAGTATAATATTTAATAAAGATACTTATCTTTCCATAAAATAATATTTGCTTATCTTTTAGAAATATCTTTATCTCAAAATATTATTTGGTTTATCTTATAGAGATATATTTATGTTAATATCTCAAAATATTGTTGTAAAGATATAGTAGAATCCTAGATTAGGTAAACTAAGGAAACAACCTATGGAGGCCGAAATCCTCTAGCTCACGAAACCCTAGGAGGCATGCAACCCTAGGTGGCTCAATACTAGGTTTCCACGAAACCCTAGATGGCTCAAACACTAGGTGGGCTAATTAGGTTAACAACAAATTGAGATAGAATATATTGGAAACCCTAGGTAGCATGACAACCCATAAGTTGTATTACTAACCAATAGAATCTCATAAATATATTCTCTATTAAAATAATTGATAAATATAAAAATACTCTTTCACTTTTGAAAACATTTCAAAACATTTTATTTCCAAAATCATGCATCAATATTTATCATTCAAAATCATAGACTAAAGCTATAACTTTTGAACATAAAATCTCTCGAATGGAATAGTTACCGAATGACGACCTATACTATCTAATCTTCACAAAGATCTTCAGTATACGGATCATCTCTTCATCTTGATCACAAAGACCCTCCATCTCGAGTCTTGTGTAGATTTATGTAGATCTTGTTTGAAGCGATTTTCCTTAAAGTTATGCCTGGTTAGCTATAACTTCCAAGTTCACTTCCAAAGTTATTCCTGAAGTTGTTATAACTTTGTCTCACAGACTTTATCAAAGTTATGTCTAACTTTGATCTTTTCTTCTCATAATTGTTGCTAGCTATAATAAGACTAAAGCACACAATTACACGCATATGATATATCGAGTAAAACATATTATTACATAAACACATGTCATTATCAAAACTATCAAATTGGTCCAACAAATTCCCCCTTTTTGATGATGACAAGTCTCATATGATTTTCTCTTAACAACGTGACTAAGTATAGTTCCCCCTCAACAAAGCACTCCAAAGTTATAGCAACTTTGATCGCAAGAACACAACAACTTAGCCAAAGTTATAGCTTGAGAGAATTTAAGAGATAACGAGTCTTGACAAGGAGCAAGCTTAAGCAAAGACTCAAATCATATCATTTCTTCCCCCTCTTGGCATCATTGAAAAGACAA